>CAUYSK010103396.1:0-44302 GCA_963575035.1 Avahi laniger | reverse complement strand
TCTCAGTCTCTTCATCTGTAAAATGGGGACGATAGCAACCAGCCGGGCATTCGTGGCTGTAAGAACGGATCAGACCCTCAGATGCCTACTGGGGCCAGGCAGGCAACGTGAAGGAGACAAGAGGGCTGGGTGGGGACTGTGTCCACCTAAAGAGGTGGCCACAGTTGATGACCCTGTGAGAAAAGGGGCTCAGCATCGCTTGGTAGTCTGACATCTCAAAAGAACCCTAACGCGGTGGCTCATGCCTGTAATCCTAGCACTCTGGGAGGCTGAGGCAGGTGGATCGCTCAAGGTCAGGAGTTCGAGACCAGCCTGAGCAAGAGCGAGACCCTGTCTCTACCAAAAATAGAAAGAAATTAATTGGAAAGTTAAAATATATAGAAAAAATAAGCTGGGCATGGCAGCGCGTGCCTGTAGTCCCAGGTACCTGGAAGGCTGAGGTAGGAGGATCGCTTGAGCCCAGGAGTTTGAGGTTACTGTGAGCCAGGCTGATGCCACGGCACTCTAGCCCAGGCAACACAGTGAGACTCTGTCTCAAAAAAAAAAAAAAAAAAAGGCACATTTATCTGTAATGTGGTTATACCTGCTCATTGTACCAAATTCTTTGCCATGGGCTGGGATTAAGTTATTTCCCTGAGAAGTCACCTGCTGTACAGGTGACAGAGCTCTGATTATGGGGGAGAGACACTCACATTGAGCAGTGAGTCTGTGCTAAGTAAGCACTTTCCCTCCATTAACACATTTAATCGTCACCACAACCCTGTGAGCTGCAGAAGTCCTGTCCGAAGTTCACAGTTAGGAAACTGAGGCTCAAAATGCTGGCTTACCCAGCTGTAATGGGGAAGGCTGGGATTCAAACCCAGTTCTGTCAGATCGAAAAGCTCATGTTTCTGCCACACTGGAATTGCTGCTTCCTGGAAGGTGTAGATAATGTTTGATAATTAAAAAATATCATCATTGGTTATTACTGTCCAGATGATCACGAACAAGCTTGGGGCCCAAGGGTGTGTCCTCAGTAGCGAAGGCGAGAGCTCCTGGGGAGGGTCTCTACCCGAAGCCCCTGCAGGCCAGTCTGCCCCACTCCCCCCCAGCCTGTGGTTCTGGGATGTGTCACACAAGAGCAGTTGATTGACTAGGGGCAGCTGCCAGGCTCCCTGGCCCGGGGTTCCTGCCTCCTAGAGCCTAAGAGCCTCTGGGCGAGAGGGCTAGGGCTTCAGTCTAGACATTCGCCACTGGCCCCCGGCCCTCTGTCCTCCGTGAGGTCTTTACCCCTCACTGTGAACTCCTCTGTTCCTCTCAGTCTTAGCCCTCCTGTTCCCTCAGTCCCTGAAAGTCTGGGCCAGTTCTCTCGCCTCCACCCCCATCCTCAGCGACCTCCCACAGCACTATTACTCACTGCCAGCTGGAGCTTATTCACTACGCTGGGAGCTCTCAGCTTCTGCCAACTGAATTCTGCCTCCCCACAGCCCAGAGAGCTGCCAGTCCCTTCCCCACCCGGACACAGGCACGCACACACTCACACACACTCACATTCCCCAAGCTGGAAATGAGGTGTGGCTTTCCAGCCTCTGTGTCTGACTCCTCATACCTGAGCACGTGTGCGTGCACAGACACACACACACACACGCACACACACAAACATGCACACGCAGTGACCAGGCATTACACACTGAGAGCTGCAGACGCCCATGAGTGGCCTGCCCATCTGCTGGAGTTGAGCAGCTGCCCAGCAGAGGCTCCTCTGGAGACTTCTTGCCTCGGAGTGTGGGGGTGGAGGGGAGGTGCTTGAGAGCAGGAGCCCCTGGAAGAGGTAACAGGGGACAGAAGTCTGTTCCAGGGGCTCCGATGGTACCCTCCCATTCACAGTGGATCTGCATGCCTGTAACAGCCAAGCACTCACTGGTCCCCTCAGTGGAGCTCTGTTTTGCCATTGGTAGCACAGGAGTTTGGTCTAGATGGTCTCTGTAGGCTCTGCAGGCTCTGACTTCCAGCACAGCTGAGGGGCCCCAGTGACACAGGACTCTGCTGCCTTCTCTGCAGCAATCACAGCTCTGAGTTCATGAGACCAAGGCTTCGCACCTGTGCAGGCAAAGGTGACCCCAGCTGCCCTGGGCCTTCTGCTCCCCTCTGGTCCTTCCTGATGCTCTCAGACTTCCCCACCAGACTCCCAGGCCACAGTCCCCAGGAGGGATTATATGTGTGGCCAGGCTGGGCTCAGTCTGGGCATCTGCCTCCACCCCAGGTAACTGAGCTGCTGGGGACAGCAGGAGGGGTGCAGGGAGAGGACTTCAGACCAGCTGGAGTGGAACTGCCCTTCCTGACTGCCTCCTTCCAAGGCTGGGGGACTACTCTCCCCTCCTGCCTAAGTCCTACTTCCCTGGGGACTTCAGCATCTCTTACACGACCACACACCTGCTGCCCTCCTAGCGCCCTGACTCCTCGTCTCCAATTCTCCCATTTCCACCTCGGCCACCCTCCCCTTGTCACTTCCAGGACCTTATCACCCTTGTTATCACCTTGAATCATTCCACCTCTGAGAAACCCAGACCTCTTACTCTCGACTGTGACCTCATGGTTACCCCTATACACACACTTGTACAGCACCACACACAGCTTTAAGCCTTTTATATACATAACTGCCCTCTGTCCTCATTTTACAGATGGGGAAATAGAGGCTCTGAGAGATTAGATTAGTTGCCCAAAGTCACAGACATGGGGGTAGTACACGGCAGAGCTGGGATTCAAACTTAGGTTGTTTGCTTCCTAAGTCTGTGCTCTTCACCGCAACTCCGCATCACCTCTGGCTGTAACAGGTCTCTGATCTCATGCAGTCCCTGGAACTCTACATTTCCTCCATGATCCTCTGGCTTCCACTTCTTTCTGCATCCACCTGAGAACCCACACTGACTTATTGCAGTTACTCTCTTGCAGCTTAACCTGTCCCTTTGTCCTTCTGCCAAGGCTGCCAGCAAAGCCTGAACCTTGCATTGGTCCAGTTTTCTGCCTCCTCGAGTCTGTGCCCAAATTGCTAAGCCTTGCAGATGAAAAGAAAACCACAGCAGGACAGTGCGGGCCCTCTGTGCACCCACATCTCTGGCTTCACTGGGGCCCTCAAGGATGTGGGGAAACCTCCCCTTTCCTAGTCTGAGCTCCTCCCTGGACCACATCTCCTCCTGGAAGCACCCCAGCTTCTTCCATCTTAAAACAAAACTGTCCTTCAACCCCACATTTGTCTCCAACTAACACTCTCTCCTCTTCTTGAAAGTGCCGTCTACACTGTACTTCATCTCCTTCTCGAGAGTAATCCACTCCAATCTGGTTTCTGCCCCATCACGTTCTGACTCTGCTCTCACCAAGGCCACCAGCGGGCTCCTTGCTGCTGAATTCAATGAATCCTGTTCCGCCCTTGGCTACCTTGACCTCTCCACAGCCTGGGCCCTACTGAAGGCCCCTTTTGGAAACATTCTCTTTCCCTGGGGTACAGCTTCCTTAAATTTCACCTTCTTCCACAGAGCCCCAGCCCCAGCCAGAAAACCCTGGGCTTCTCCCTCAGCTCCGCGCCGCCCCCCTCTCCACTTCCTCCCACACATTTCCAGCCCATTGGCAAGCCCTGCAGACTCTCCCCTCCAAGCCCCTCTCAAACCCATCCCTTACCCCCACCACCCCCCAGTCTCATGGCTGAGCAGCTCTCCCCTCTCTCCCGCCATTAGAATCCTGGGATCCCCACTCCGCTGCCCCAGCTCGGCTCCATCCAGTCTATCAGTTTTTTCTCTGGGGGAGCTGCTTGCCAGGTGTGTGAGCTGTCTGGGCCTCAGCCCGCATTCTACCTTCTCTTCCCCTGCCTAACCCCAGCTCTACCTTCAGAGTGTGGCTGGGATGCTGCTTCCTTCTTTCAGATTTCTGAAACTCCCCAAATCAGGGCTCCCAAGGTCCCAATGGCACCATGACTCCTGTGCCCAGGTCTGCAGGCCCCTGAGGACCAGAGTTATGTCCACTTGGTTGCAGTGTCCCCAGTGGGAGTGCCTGCCCCACGTGCCCTCTGAATGTTGTTGGAATAAACAGTGAAGGGAGGCACTGGCCAGAGGGCCACCCCGTCTGTCTTCTGCTCTCCCGACTTCACCTGGCTCTTGGATTTGAAGCTGCCCGGTGCTCACTCCTCTCTAACTCCCTCCTCACTGTGGGCCTTTGAGAGGATGTGGAGGGTGGAGTGTGGAGGGTGCAGGTGGATTCTGGGGCAGAGTCTCACCAAATTAAGGACAGGGAGGGACCAGGTTAGAGCACAGGGGCCCCGGGCAGCTTGTCCATGAGGTGTGTCTCCCCCTCTCTTGCATCCCTCTGTCTTTTTCACCTGTTTTCTCAAGGCTACAGGTCCCCGACCCCTTGTCTGGGCACTCCTTTCCCCGGAGTTCAGGACTGGACGGTGTATTTCCCACATTCCCTACTGCGCCCCGCCATCCTCCCCCGACTCCTGCAGCCTTCACTTGCCTGAGCCGGTCAGCGGAGGGACGCTCCCCTGCGGTCCTGACCCGCTGCCCCTGGGCCGGCAGGAGGGAAGGACTCCCAGGGCAGGGCAGCCAGGAGAGCGCCCGGGCCAGCTTGGAGGGGCTGGGCCGGCGATGCGGGGGCCCGGGGCGCAGGGGAGGCGGAGGGGGAGAAGCGGCGGAGTGGCCCCCTCCCACGGCGGCCGGGCTGCTGGGCGGGGTCCTGGGTCGCAACGCTTGGAGATCTGGGATGAGCCGGTGGGAGGCTGGGGGCGGCCAGCCCCGGACTAGGACCCGCTCAGGCTTAGGCTGGGCTCCCTAGGAGCAGCCCCCGCGGCGGCGGCAGGCGGGAGCGCGGGCCTGCGCGGGTCCCCAGCGGCCTCCCGCCACCACCAGAGCCCCTCTCAGAGCGTCGCAGGGGGCGGGTGGAGGGGGACAGGCGTTCTCACCACATACCTCTCCTCTCCAGCTCCGTGCCGTCCTTCTTCCCTTCTCTAGGTTTCGCGGTTTGCAAGCACCCTTGCAAATAACTCCTAGCCCGCCCACACCTTCCAAGAGCCCCGCGTGGATACACTGCAACTCGCGCTAGGGCGAGGGGTGTATGCAGGTCGCAGGGGGTCTGCTGCACCTGCCCTGGGCTGGAGCTGTGGGGTCAGGGAGGTTTTTCCAGGGTCGGGGCTTGATTTCAGCACCCATTCCCCATTCAACTTCCACCAATCCTGCATCCCGGAAGAGGGTGTAGCCTTGAGCCCGCTTAGGGGGTGACTCTGTCTCCTGGTGGGATGCGCAGGAGCATGGGTGGGGAGGGGCAGGCCTGCTTCCAGGCTGGACTGTGTTGGAGAGAGGACTGGGTGGGAATCCGCGATGCTGACTTTCCAGACGCCGGAGTTCAGCTGAAATCATCTCCTCCAGCCTCCGCCTTCCTTCATTCACCCATCCATTCACACACCCCACCTGTTGTGACCATGTGCCAGGCAACCTTCCTCCTGACAGTGACCCTGACGGCGAGGCACTACAGCTACCCTCCATTTGCAGATGAGGAAATCCATGCTCAAGACCCTGCAGCCTCTCACCCCAGCCCCTGTGGGGGCAGAACCAGGATGCAAGTCTTAGCTCTAGACTCCAGAGCCAGCCTGGGCACTCCTCCTCCAGGGTGGCCCAGCAGGGATGTGGCTTCAAGGGGGCTTCTTGGACCAAGCATTCTCCACTTTTGGTTCACTGCTGTGTTCTCAGCACCCAGCCCAGGACCAGACACAATCGAGGTGTCAGCATGGCTATTGGAAAGAACCAATTTCATCTCTTAAACGGAGTACTGGAAGAGCTGGGTGCAGTTGCTCGGCTCTGTCCACACCTCTCCCATGCTGGCATATCGGAGGGTTCCGTTGCTGCTCAGAGTGAGAGGGCACATCTCCCTAACACTACCTGCCATGCCACTCTGCCCACTTGGCCCAACCTCACCTTTTCTCAAACCATGGAAAGGGAGAAGGTACATGTCCCCACGTGGCCACTCCTGTGATGCGGGGAGAGGGTGGGGAAGTTTGGAGGTACACTTGGGGCGGATGTATCTGGACATTCATCTGAATTGGAGGGAAGGAGGTTTCAGGAAGCACATAGCAGGGGAAAAGAAAGGAAACTGGAGGCCCAGGCCCTGAGACCTCCCACCCAGTTTCCAGAGTCCTTCGAACCCTCACCCAGTCTTCCTCAATGGATACAGCTCTCGTCTTTACGTGTGTTCATTCCTTAATTTATTCACCCCGATCTCCCGGCACCTCTCTGTGCCTGGCCCTGTCAGGCATCCGGGATTCCATAGCCCTGCCTCGGGGAGAGCGCGGCTGAAAGGGGCTGATGGTGGGCGGGGGTGGGGAACCACCCTCCCCACAGCTCAGGCTCCACACCCCCCACCCCCACCCCCACCCTCCACCCTTGGGCATCTCTTTGGGGTACCAAGGTGAGGACTGAAGATGGATAGGAGGAGCGGTTTCCTCACTGATCAAGGAGTGGCCACCAGGCCTGATTTCTTGTTGATGACGATGATGTTGAAGAAAAGGAGGAAGGAAAGGAGAAGGAGCAGGGAATAGGCACAAGGCAGAGAGGAGGGACATTGAAGGAGGGAGGAAGTCGACTTCCCTCAGCTGGAGGAAACAAAGTCTCCACAACTGGCCAGCATTTGTGAAATTTAGCCCCTTCATGGAGGTCTGTCCCACTGTGGTCAGGGAGTGGATCCCTGTGGCCTGTGCAGAGGACAGCAGAAGCGAGAGCCTTGGGTGGGGAGAGATAGGAGACTGGGTGCAAGGCCTGGGTTAGGGGCTTTCACTGTGGGACGCCATGGGTGCTCTTTTCTGCAGGGCCTCAGCTCTCCCATCTGCACGAGATGGGCTCTCCTAACTTGGTTTGGTTTTCCAGTATCCACTGGGTGCCTTCTGGGTGTCTGGTCCTCTGCTCCCACTCTCAAGAGGGGAAATAGACAAGAGCCACTCAGTATGATTGGGCTGTGATGGAGGGAAGCCTGGGGCTATGGGAGCACAGTGAAGTCAGGGAGGCTTCCAAGAGGAGGTATCATCAGCATTGATCCTGAAAGAATGAGACTATTTCTAGCTTGCCTTCTGCTCACCAAACCAGGACAGAGGCCACATAGAGTGGGTGTCTCTGTAGAGGTCAAACAACTCTGCTACCCCTGGAGGGTGCAGGCGTGGAGGGAGGAGCACTGCTTTCTGTACACAAACGGGGCCTCCTCGCCCCATACCTTGTGGGTAGGTGGGGCTCTGAAGTGGCTCTCCAGGGAAAGCCTGGGGAATTGTTTTTACATTAAATTTAAGCCATTAACACTTATTAAGCACCTACTGTGTGCCTTGTCTGGTGCTAGGGACTGGAAAAGGGGCAAATTCAGTGTGCTTACGTGGGCTTAATATGGTTCTGTGAGAAGGAAGACCAAACCTGCCTGGAGAGGGCGTCAAGCGAGAGGCTAGTGGAGGAGGGTGAGGAGAGCATGTGGTGAGGGGACTTTCCACCTATAAAGGTGGGGAGGTGTGACAGGCAGAGAGGAGCGGGGCGGCCCTCTTGAGCCCCAAGGCTTATAGGCAGGAATGTTTTGCTGGTTCAAGGGGCGGTGAGACGATGGGGGAAGAGGGAGGGCTGGAGGCCTTGCGTTGGGGACTTAGACACCAAGAGTCCCAGGGCTCAGCTCGGAAGTCGCCTCCTCTGACCCCCAGGCCAGGCTGTCTGTCTCTCTGTGAGTCTCTCTCCGCTGGGGACCAGGAGTCCCTCAGGTTCCCCTGTCTGCTTCACTGCTGCTCAGAGCCTGTCCCTGAGGAACTGTCCAGGAGATTTTGATGTTCTGAAAAGGTGGCCCAGCCCCTCTGTCTGGCTGGTGAGCTCTAGAGCCCCAGGGCCAGGCCCAGAGTCCCCGTCTGTGGTTCCTGTGGGCCCGCGGTCCACTTCCTCAGCCAGGATGAAGCACAGTGCTGGGGCATCCTGGTCGTAGTCAGGGCCCTGGGCCCTAAATTCCAGAGAAACCAGTCAGTAGATCAAAGAGGGAACGAAGCTGAGCCGTAGTGCAGAAGGTAAGGCCAGGTTAAGAGCTGCAACAAGGGAGCCCTTGTGGGGCGGTTCTGGTGACACCTGCTCCAGACCCCACCGCACCCATTCCCAAGAGGCTTGGCCCGGTGAATGCAGCTGTGGTGGCTCCGGGGCCTGGTTCGTCTCTGGTTTGGATCTTCTGAGCCAGGAGGGCTCTGAGATAGGGGCGGCAGCAGGAGGGAGGGAGGGCAGGGGCAGCCTTCAGGACTCCTCAGCCCCTCGGCCCCCGGGCTTCAGCTTCTCCAGGGTCCTGCTCACGGTGGACAGGCCACTGCGGGCTCCTGGGGGAGAGATCAGGGACATAGGCTGTCTGAGCAGACGGGTCCCCACAGAGCTGTCAGGGTCAGAGGAACCTAAAGGAACCTGAGGCCAGAGTGCCCAGTGATCCCATGGCTGGGCTGGGCTGGGACAGAATGAGGAGAGAGGGGTATCCTGGGGGCACTTTGAGCCCAGTTCAGAGGGGCAGCAGGATGGCTCCTCAAGAGGGCAGCAGCAGGGGCTGGGGTAGCGGCAGGGCTCTGGAGCTGCCTGCTGGCTCCCCCACTGCCTAGCTGTGTGACCTCCAGCATGCCACCTAATCGCCTTGTGCCTTGGCTGCCCCATACATAAAATGCAGCTCATTGTAATACCTCCCTCATGGTTGTCGTGAGACTTAAATGAGTTAATGTATGTAAAGTGCTTGGAACAGTGTCTGGAATGAGACATTTTGCTGAGCGTTAGGCGTCCTACCACTGGTGGCAGACACTGGGCTGGGGCCATCTTTGAGAAACTCCTGCCTTTCAGTGTGTGGGGCTGGGGGGACAAGGAGATGCCCAGCTTCAGGCACCAGCTCAGAGAGTTGGATTCCACATGGGAGAGGGGAGTGGGGGGATAAACTGGGGCATGGGACCTAGGGGAGGTGGAGGGGCAGTGAGGTCCCCTGTCCCAGTGTCCTGCTGGGCATGATTCAGAAGCCCTGAGGACAAACAAGAGGTGATCAGTTCGGCTTGGAGCAAGAAGGGTTGACGGAACCCATGAAGAACCACCCAACGACACTGGCTCTGTGTTGGGGGAGACCCGTCTGCATGCCCCGCAGGGCTGTTCCCTGAGCCCCACACAGTCAGAGAGGGAAAATGAAAGAGCGACTCTGGAATTTCTGGAACTTACCGTCTTTATTGCCGTTGGTGCTGGATCTTCCTTCCCCCTGGTCTGGCCCTGGATGGGGGTGGATTCTTAGGCTCCCTGTAGGATGAGACCACCCCAAGCTCCCTGGTTAATAAGCCATTCCCAAATCAAGCCCATCTTGGAAAGAGAAGTCCTTCCTGCTATCTAATCTCCATCCCTCCTGCTGTCTTTATTCTGCTGCATTCTTTTAGGTTTCTCACATGATCTGCACTGATTTGGGGAAGGACAAGAAATGGGCCCTTGAAAGAGAAGATGGAAGACTTTTTAGGGAGGTGGGGGCCCTAGGGAGAACTGGGGGCATGCAAAGCCCCTCAGGATTGATGGAGATGGGAGTCTGTGTGTGGAGAGCTGAGATGAGGCTGGGAGCTGTGCAGAGTTTGTAGGGTCTTAAGGGAGATGGAGGGTCTTTATGGGGCTCAGGGATGAAGAGAGAGTTATCTGGAGATGTTGGAGGCTTCAGAGGAGAGGGAAAATCTCTTAAGAGAGGTGGACACTCTAGGTTCTCTGAGCTGGTTCAGGCACCTTTGCAGCACGCAGCAGGCTGGATTCTGCTACACTGCAGTCATGGCAACGCCCGCACAACACACACGGCGACTCTAACACAGCCAGCCAGCAGCAGTCTCACACGTGGGCTGGTGGGCTGGACCCAGCCGCACAGTGGGTCACAGACTTACACAGAAAGGGTCTCGCTCAGTCCTTGGCAGGAGTCTGCTGGGGCCGGGGGAGGACTCACCTATGGCAGGCAGGATGTGGTCCAGGTTGAACCGAGCCTTCAGAAAGGGGTAGGCCAAGATGAGGATCCCTGGGAAGACAGACACAGGGGGGCTCTGTGACGGGGAGGGGGCCTGGTGAGTGTGGCTGGGCTGTGAGCCTGGGGGTTGGTTTGTGCAGGGATATGGGTGTGCATGGGAGGGCACAGTGTGCGGGACTGGAACTGTGTGTGTAAACGCGAGCCTGTGGGTGTGTGCATGGGGCACACTCTGGCACGCCCCAACACGCAGCCCGGGCTGGGGAGCAGCGTCTGTCTGGGGAAGGGGAGGGGAGTGCCAGGCCCCTGGCTCCACCCTGCCCAGGTAGAGAGCAGGTTGCTGGAAATGGGCCGAGAGGCTATCACCCCCAACTCTCCCCCGTCCCACCCTCCCTAGGGCCCCTCGGGCGGACTGGGAGCACCTCAGCCCCTCCCCACCCAGACGTGGGGAGGAGGTGGGCAGTAGAGCGAGTCCTGCCCTGCCCACCGCCACGTCACCCCCAGACCAAGTGTCTGCCAGTATCTGCTGGTGCAGGTGACCACAGTCCCCTGTCCAGTGCTTCTGGTTCTGCTTTTGGCTCAGGGCCGGGGGATGGGGGATGGCACTTGGCATCACGGTAGGGACATTGGTGGGCCTGGCCCAGACAGACACACAGACAGGGCTGCGGTGGAGACAAATCAGGAAAGAAGAGGAAACCCTCTGAGTTGGAGCCTGTCTCGGCTCGGAGAGGATCCTCTGGAACTCCTGCTCCA
This sequence comes from Avahi laniger, assembly GCA_963575035.1. Taxonomy (NCBI): domain Eukaryota; kingdom Metazoa; phylum Chordata; class Mammalia; order Primates; family Indriidae; genus Avahi; species Avahi laniger. Next base: position 33,580 of record CAUYSK010103396.1, on the reverse strand, counting down.
TCACCCCCGCCCCACCCCCGACAGGCTGAGGAATCCCACCACAAACCCAAGAGCCCAGGAGGGCAGAGGGGAACAGCCAGAAAGGAGTGTGACAGACAGCTTCCCTCCAGTCCCCGCCCCCTCCCCGTGCTCCTCTGGCTGCCGCTCAGGCCTCCAGCTTCCATTCCCCCCAGCCCTTCCCTCCACTTCTCCTTCACAGGACCCTGCCGCTGCTCCTCTCCCCAGAGTCCCCCCACCCCAGCCCGCCGGGCACCTGCTCACCCAGCCCAGCAGCGCCGATGAAGACGCCGCCCACGGCAGCTGCAGCCTTGGATATGGAGACGCCGATGATGATGCTGCCGGCCACCAGGCCGAGGGCCACACAGGCCAGCTGCAGGCAGCGAAGGTCTCTGCTGCTGCCGGGGATGTCCATGCAGGCCTACCCAGGGCAGTGCCTCCAGCTGGTGAGGGCTGCCCCAAAATGTCCCGGAGGTCTCTGTCCTCTTGGATGTCTCCTCGTTGGAGCTCCACCTTCAGGGTGGGAGTTTCTGGACAGTAGGGCTCTGGGCTGGGAACCCTTGGAGTAGTCTGCGTTCCTATCCACAGCTCTCCCAGCCCCACCTTGACCTGGGATCTCCACCAGGTCACTCCCACTTACTCTTCCTCCCCTAAAGGCCTCTGAAGCTGGAGGCCACTCCGGGGACCCCTGCCTGGACACATTCTCGCTCCAGCTGCCAGAGCTCTAGGGATCCCCATGGGATCCTCCCCTTCCTGCCTCCCCCCAGGAGAGCCCAAGCCCCCCTGCCCAGGACATCCTGCCCAGCTCCCTAGAGCCTGCTCAGTTGTCGCTGAGCCTCGGCCTATGGAAGCCTAAAGCATGAGAGGTGGGGCGGAGGGAGTTGGTCCGGGGGACAGGGTTCCTCAGAGGTGTGGCAGGAGGGAGGTGCTGAGTTATTTATGAGGCTGCAATGTGAGCTGCTGCCCAGGTCCCGGAGGCCCAGTAGGCAGTCAGCCAGGTTCCATTGTTGGTTCTTGAGGGGGGAGAATGAACTGGTGGCTTCACACGGGGCTCAGAAGCCAGGGATGTGAAGAGCCTCCCGGACGCACACTGCGGGGTCCCTGTGCTGTCCTCTGCCCTTCGGCCTGAGGTGTGCCTGGGGCCTCACTGATAGCTGCAGAGATGGAGACTTGGATGCAGCTCCAGAGACAGGAAGTGTGGCCGGGGCAGGAAGAGGGGAGTGAGAGGTGTCCCTTCAAGTCCACTCTCCACCCCTGCTTTGCACCCCCATCCTGTCCACCTTTGGGCTCCCAGGAAGGGCTGAGGGCTCCTAGTCTGTTCTCAGGAGACCCCTTTCTCCTCAGGTGGGCTTGGTACCCACCCCTTTTCGTTGCCAGTGGAATGAGAGAGTGAACCTGCTGGCGGCCCTGGGGTCCCCGGCCGTGACTGACAGGGAAGAGCAGTGGCGGTGGTGGGTATGGGGAGGAGGAAACACTGGAGACGAGGGCCAGGAAGAGGAATTGTCAGGGGCTGGGGGGCCAGGAGGCAGAGGCAGGAAGTTGGGGCCTGGTTGGCGCCTTCTGACCTCCTGGAGTGAGCACCGCTACCCAGCCTGGCTGACCTACTTACAGGATCCACCAAACCGAGTCTGGGCAGTGGAAACCCAACCCAGCCCAGCCCAGAGCCCTGCCCCGGGTGCCCAGTTCCAACCTTCGTCATTAATTGCATTCTTTGGCCCGTTATGGATCAGGGTCTCTCCAATCCCAGAATATGGCCCTGGCCTGGCCCTGCACGTGGGCACAGTTCTGAGGGTCCCATCACCCTGCTCAGAGTGCTGTCACTGAAGCCACTGGCCTCTCTCCCACCACGTGCGGTCCCATGCAGCCAGGCCCACGGCCTCCTGCCTCCACCTGCCTCCACAGCTGCCCTGCCCCTCGGCCCTCTCCTCTCCTTTCCTGCCCTCCCTGCTGTCTGGAAAACACCTCCTCATCCACCCACACCCTGCCCGGCCAGCCCCAACTCTGTGAGGCCCTTACTGACCCTTACCCTGCTCCTGTTCCCATGGCCCCACAATGAAGTGCCCACTAGCTGTCCTTGTTCTGTGTCCTCTGGAGACTGGCAACCCCTCCAGGTTCTGGGAGTGAGCGCCACAGAATGCCATGGCCAGCAGGGGTCTGGGCTAGGCTTCTAGACATGAGCACAGAGTTCGGGGAGAGGGTTTGGACCTGCACAACCACCTCGGGTCAGCAAAGAGGAGAGCTGTGGGCATGAGGGAAGCTCTGTCTCTGACAAGAGTCCTTGGGTGTGGAGTGGGGCCGAAGAAGTCCCCAGGGTCACCTGAGTGGAGCTTCATCTTCACTGCCAGGAAGCTGGAGAGAGGCCTGGGCGAGGCCTTCCCCTAGAGAGGAGGGGTGACCGCAGAGCACGGATGGGCCCTCAGGTCATGTTCTTGGTCCCCATAAAGAGGAAGCCCCTGGAACCGGGCATTCCCCAGCCATGGTGCTGCTGCCAACATCCCCTGTGCCTCCTGCCAGGATGAAGTCTGATTATTCTTCTAATTAGGCTCCAAATGACAGCCATGTCTCTGTCACATGTAATTGATCCCCCACTGACTAGTTTTAGAAGGAGCTGCCAAAATAATTGTCCATGAAAATGTGTTCCTGAGAGGTCGAGCTTTGGGGACCTGAGCACCTTCCACGATGTCCCCACCCCCGCTCCCCCATTCAGGGTTTGTGTAACTCTGGGCTGGGCGGGGCCTGGGCTGGCTCCTCTTGTGGTCTAAGGCACCCCATCAGCACGGCAGAGCTCCCGGGGTGTGTCTCCCACCCTGTGCTGGTGCTGTGGCACTTGGGCCCCTCCATCCCGCTGAGCGTACTTCCCTCACCTGGTGATGGGGAGGGGCTGGCTGAGGCTGGAGTCAGGGAGGCAGGGCACTGTTTTAGATTTCAGAAAACACTCTAACCTCCCCAAACTGGAGACTAAACTCTAAATCAAAACTTTTCTTTGACACCGTCAATCCCTCAGGGGAGGAAATACGGAGAGACACATTAAGCCATTATCAGCTACAAGATCACAGAGCCACAGAGCCATCCCAGCTCCTTCATAGAACAGATGGGGAAACCAAGACACAGGGAGGTACAGGAGTTGCCCCAGAGTCCTCGAAGGAACCTACGTGCCCGGGGCCCTGCCCAGCTGGGAAGTCCTGAAGCATATCTCTGCCCCTGAATTTCAAGTGTCTTATTTGAGGTGGAAGGGATGGGCAACCCTGCCCTGAACAGGAGACATTGTGCTCAGAGTCAAGGCCTGCAGCTTTCCCTTGTGACCAGGAGCATCAGTAAAGGCTCCTTCACGGATTACTAAAGCAGAGAGGGCGGCTTACCCATCCTTTCCTCAATGCGGCCATATCATCTCTGCAAAAGAGAGTGCGTGCCTGTCCTTGGGTGATGTGCTTGCAGTGAGAGGTGAATGAGTTAAGGAACCTCTCTCTGTGGGCCTCGCTGAGATGGATGCCCGAGGCACCAGAGCCCCTGCACCCATCCCCAACCCCTCACAAGCATCAGCACCTCCTCGCCTAAGCCTGGGCCCTCCTGAAGACCACAGTGCTCAGGTGTGGCGAGGCCAGGGACACATTGCTGGGTTCCATCACAAAATCTCTCCTCTGTGTCTCCTGGTGAGGCGAGGGCTGCAGGGTGTCTGCCTGTGCTCTTTCCTTCTCAGAGCACCAAGTCCAAGTACGGTGTGGAGGGTAGGGAGGAAGGGTAGGTGAGAAGGCCCCAGCTTGGTTTGGTTCTGTTTATTTTCCTTGAGGGGTAAGAATACTGGAAAAGACCGTGATTAATTCTTCAATCCCCCGGGGGACAGGCAGCTTTCTTGGACTGTTCAGAAGCTGAAGTCAGGGAAGCGCTTCCAAGGCAACTGCTACCATGGCAACAGGAGTGTCAGCCTTGGGGGGACCTTGCTCCTCAGCCCCCTCCAGACCTGAAGCAGCTGGAGCAGTTGGCATGGGACCAAGGCACTGCTGTTTGTGGAGCTGGGTGTGACAAGGGGCAGTTGGCCAGGAGGGAGGAGGGGTCCCCAGCGCTCCGGCAGGTAGACACATAGAGGGGCAAAGACTGGGTGATCTCTGTGCCCAGAAGTCATCAGACAGGCCAGGACTGGGACTGGGGCCAAAACCTCCTAACAGGATTTGACGAAAGAGGTCTGAAGTCTGAGACACCCCACCGACTGGGACCAGCTCTCTCCTTCTAAGGCCCAGCCCAAGTGTGAGCCCTAGAGCTGGGGAACTGGCTTTCACCCAGCAGGTCTCAGAGCCTCCCACAGAGTATCTAGCATATCTGCCTCTGCCCAGCCATGCCAGGACTTCCCAAGGTCACCTAGTGAATAGTGGCAGAGGCAGGACTCAAACCCAGGGCCCCCAGCCCCAACCTCAGGCTCCTCCCCTGGTGCCACAGCTGCCCCTCTGGGACAGGGACTCCAGCCCAGAGGGGCAGGGCAGCGCCCCAACAGGAAGATCCCATAGAGGGCCAAAGGCTTGGCTCAGCTGGAAAGGCTAGATTCATCTGCACACTACCCAGCGCTTCTGCACAGGGCTCCCTGAGCCAGGGAAGGGGGAGGGCTCCCCTCAGCACTGGGACCGTGAGTTGGATAATTCTGCCCTTCGAGACAACAGTAAACGCAGTAGTTCCCCCTTATCCAGGGGGGTACAATCCAAGACCCCAGTGGATGTCTGAAACTGCAGATGGTACTGAACCCTTTATGTAAATACTATGCAATTTCCTGCACATACAGACCTATGAGAAAGTTTAACTTATAAATTAGGCACAGTAAGAGATTAACTAAAATAGATTATAACAATATACTATAATAAAAGTTATGTGACTGTAGTCTCTCAAAATATCTTACTGTGCTGTACTCATCTATCTTTGGAGGGCGGTTGGCGGCAGGTAACCGAAACCATGCACAAGGGGACTGTTGTATGGCTAAAATGTGATAACTAACATTTGTGGAGCACTTACACGTGCCTGGAACTGCTCGCAACACTACGTTTGTTAATTTGGAACTTTCGCACAGTACCACGAGGTAAGCACCATCACCCCTGTTTACACCTGAAGAAATAGAGACTCTCAGAGATTAAGTAACTTGCCCAAGGTCCAAAGCTAGTAAGTGGCAGAGCTGGGATTTGAACACAGGCAGCAGGCCTCTCTGGGGCCCAGGCCTCTCTGGAAGGAATTCCAGTTCCGCCATTCCTAGCTGTACAGCCCTGGGCACACTATTCTTCCTTTCTCTGCTTGGTTTTTCATGTTAAGTGGGGTAAAATAATAGTACCCACCTCACAGGACTGCTGTGAGAATTAAATGCTAATGCCCGTAAACTCCTTAGAAAGTACCTGTTACTCGGTAAGTGCGCAACAATGCCAGCAAAACCAGAGTAGGCACAGTGGCACTTCAGCAGAGCTGTGGAGGATGACCAGAGGGGGCAGGTGGCTGGGAGAGGGCACAGCTGGAGCCACCGCACGGGGGAGCTGCAGCAGGACAGGGTGTGGGCCAGGGCTGCAGGGAAGACAGTGCCTAACCCAGGAAGCCCCTTGAAGTTACACTACTGTTGGGCCCTGGGGAAAGACTGCCCAGGCCGGTGCTGGAGTCCAGGGCAGAACCCATCTCACACCCTAGATCCCCAGAGGCTAGGTGACTTTGGGCCAAGAAGCTCGGATTATGAAGGTCTGTTTTTCCAGCCGACCATCCCCCGCCCCCGCCTGCCCTGGCAGAAGAAAGGATGTGAGGATGGTCAGGGTTACTGCAAAGGGAGCACTGTCAAAAAACGGTATGTCATCATTAATGTGGAGGCATCCATGGTGTAGGACAGCGAAGAGCCCCTAAGCCCATCTCCCTCTCTGCTCTCCCAAGGGAAACAGCCGTCATCGGCACCCAGTCTACTGCCCTGACACTCACCTCCCTCTTGCCACCTCCTTGGGAATTTATAAAGGTCCTTTCCAGCCCAGCCCTCTCCAGTATGGCACTGGGGATTACATGGGACAACAGACACGAAGGTCCTTTGCATACACAAGGGCTGTGGCTGGGAGGCACCACTTTTCTTTCTTGCCAACTCTGGCAGGACAAGCATAGTTCTGGGCACACAACAGACTCTCAATAAAGGCTTAGTAATGCTTTAGACAGAGGGGAAATTTGTTCCCCTACTTGTGGCTGAATGGGTAAAGGGACATCTATTAAAGCACATTTTGAAGTCTGCTTGTGTCACGGTATTACAGCTGACACCACTTCTACTGCTCGGTGGGGGGCTCCCGAAAAGCAGAGGCCGTTTCTTACTCACCTCTGGGGTCCTGGCACAGAAGTGACTGATAAAGGAATTTCATTTCCTTACTTAAAAAAGGAAAGCAATATCTCCTTCACCTTGTTGTGCAGACCAAATTTGGTTTTCTATTCAGGGGTCCTGACCAGGGGCACCTTCTCCGCACCTGGCTGGGCTCGGCCCCCGTGCAGAAGGCCTGCCTCCTTCTCAGCTCTGCAGGTAAAGGACGGACCACCGAGTAGGCCAGAGTTAGAATTTCAGTTTTATTAAAACAAGCACAATGTATAAAACCATCCTTGTGTTGTATAAATGTCTGACATGTGCAAATCTATTTTCTTTATGTAAATCAATAGCTCAGCTCTTGTGACGGGGGCTGTACCTTCACACAGTCTGGGGCTGCTCTGACCTGGCTTGGCCTCAGGCGCAGGGCTCCATCTAACTGCACAGACCTGCGCTGCCCTCCATGCAAGACTTGACACCGACACTGTCTGCACTGTCCCTAAGTCGCTCCTCATAGTAACAGCTTGAAACCAGTTAGAACGACAGGGAACAGCTCACGAAAACCTAAACGCATGGACGTTCCTGAAAGAAGAGCGAGCCGTTACGTGCTCTGGGAAGTCCGCGGGCTTGCAGTGGGAGTTTTAAGTCCCATCTTTGCTGGAAGAGCCTGGTTCAAAATAAACTTTATAAAAATGACATACAGACTTTAGCAGCAATCACAAACGAAGAAGAGGATGATAAATGAGGAGCACATTTCGGTCACGGCGAAGAAAGATTATGTGCTTCTCTGTGCTACACACTGGAAGACTGATCTGGCTTCCTGAACGAGGAAGGCTTCTGCCCTTCCCTGAATTGAGGGTTTGGCTTTGCTCAGCCAAGGGAGAGGACGGGCAAAGAGGACGTGCGGAGGACAGAGGAAGGAGGGAGGACGGCCAGAGGAGGGTGACAGTGCAGAGAGGGAAGAGGCACGAGTCGCAGTTGCTGTCAACGGATGCTCCTGGCTTCTGGAAGCTGGCTCCCTGAAGGCTGCAGCCCCAGCGCCTCTGCAGCGGTGAGAGCTGGATCTGGATACACAGGCGGGTGAGCAGGTGGAGCCCAGCAAAGAGATGTTCCCGCCACAGGCGATTATGCAAAGTGACAAGTGATTGCTTTCCTTTTCAAACACAACCCCTTAGGAAAAAGCTTTTTCCTCCAGGACCCTGGGGACATGGGGGGTTGAGTGGGAACCTCAGGGCCTTTGTGGAGAAAAGGCCTGACGGAGCCGCGGTGCAGGCCCCGCTGTCTTTCTGCCAACTTTGGCCACACAGGTTTCTACGAGGCGTGACCAGAGTGGCTCAGAATGCTGCGGGTGTCGGGCACGGCCCCTCATCTCCACTGCGGCCTGCCTGGGCCAGGGCCCGCCGGCGGGCCAGGCGAGACTTGGAGGGAGGAGAAAGCCTCATGGAGCAGAGGCCCTCAGCCAATGCCTCTGGCTCCTCTGCCAGTTCGTTCTCCTCGTGCTGTGACAGCTGGCGGTTAAGGGCGATGGCCTCCGCGGCGAACAACGTCAGGTCCATTGTGCTGCTGTTCCTACAGGGGCCGGGGAAGGCACAGAAAGAGGGAGGCAGGGCTCAGGGACAGCCAGGCCAGCTGCTGGCACTCCTGCTCGCTGTCGCGGTTCTACATGCCCACCGGATTGCCCTGCGCCTGCACAGGCTCTCTCCAAAGCAGTTCTTGCCTGGGTTTGAAATCTTGCTTGACTGAGGCGAGAACAGCCTTTAGCTCCAAGTGCAGTCCCTGGACTTGACAGTCGGGGCAAACGCGCCCTTCTGCTCAGAACACCCTCCTCTGAGCTCCCACAACTCTGCACACAGCTCGACCAGAGGAAGGGCTGTGGCACACGAAACTCACCCGTCTCTCCCTCTCCCCCATCAAGGCAGAGCTCCCAGAGCAGGGCCTGTGCCACTTATGCCTGTGTCCCCAGAACCCAGCTCAGGGCTGGTGTGTAGCAAACATTTCGGGTGTGCTGCATAAATCTATGTGGGGTCTGAGGTTTGGTGCCTCCAAGCATCTGGGGGCAGCTCTGGAGAATCAGGTAGGAACCCACACTGGGCAACAGCATGCCTAGGCACAACCCGTGACTATGGAGGTGTGAGACTTCCCTGTGTAGCTCCTAAAACCAGCCACAGGGATGGGTCTGGAGGGGTTTCCCATACCGCTTAGCCCTTGCCCTGTGGGAACAGGGCAGTGCTCACTGGGAACATAGTCCAGCTGTTGGAAGGCTCTGGAGTCCACAGCCAGGGCTACCATGTGGCCCCAAGCAAGTTAACTTGCTCTCTCTCTCCCTCAGTTTTCTCAACTATGAAATAGGGATGATAGGGACATTATATATGCAAAGCCCCTAACACCACATCTTGACATGTGGCAAGAACTTAGTACACGGTGGCCATGATTGCTGTCTGTCTAGTAGAGTGTGTGATGACTGGTCCCACTGCCTTATGCTGCCCCACTCCTGCTGCTTCTCCACCTGCCAGCGCACGCGAAGCCTCGGTTGGTCTGTCTTTGGGCTGTAAGTGGTGACTTCCAGTTACAAATCAAGTGGGTAGACAAACAGTGCAAGGAGGGGCCTTAAAGGTGCTGGAGGGCAGAGGAAGCTATCTAGGTAGAACAAAACAGAGAGAGAGACCTAGAGCAGAGGGAAAGAGAGCGAGGAGAGGAAGCAGGGAGAAGGGAGGCTACCTGTGCCTAGGGGTGGCTCCTCGTCCCTCATCTCCACCCTCGTCCTCGCTGAGAGCCTGAGGGACTGTCAGAGCCAAGGAGAGAAGGGTGCTGGGGTGAGCATTTACCTCTGGAGGACTTGCGGCGTGGGGAGTCCCCTTTCTGGAGCTTGCTAGAATGGGAAGGACAGATGTGTGGGTGAGTGCGGTTCCCTCCTTCCAAGGGCTGCCCCCTCCCCCAGACCAGCACAGAGTGGGTGAGTTACTGCAGGCTCTGGGCCCAGCACAGGGACGTGGCTATGCCTGCCTGCGGGGTCAGGCCTTCTAAGCAGACAGCAACAAAGGACAATCTGAAGACCCCCAGTGTGCATGGAGAGCCCCTCTCTCCCTTTGCTCAGCAGAGTCCCAGTCTTCTTCCAAGACCCAGCCCAAGGGTCACTTCCCCTGGGAAGCATTCTGCCTTCCCTGCCACCTCCCTACCCACTACCCTTGAGCAGAGGTAGATCCTGGTCTGTTTGTGCCCCTGGGGCCGCACTCGCCTGGCACACCCTACAGACCTCCCTTTTAATAAGCATTTATTGCACTGTCCTGTAACTTACTCCCTTATCCACCTCTCTCCACTAGAGCATGGCGACAGGGTCTGGGTCTCGCTCGTCCCTGCATTGCCAGTGTCTGGCATGTAGTAGGTATGTGCACTTGGGTGCCTGGGAATTAGCCTGGGACACTCAGGTCCCTGTCTGTAACGTGGGCTGGCAATGCTTGCCTCCTTCCACTGGCAGGGCCACTGAGCCCGGCAAGAGTCTGCCAGACCAAGGATACACAGCAAGTCACCAAGGAGTCTGGCAGATCCCTTGGAGAGAAAGAGGTCAGGTATTGTGACTAACCAAGGAGGATTTTAAAAAATATTTTCTGGTGAAGATTTGGATCCTTAGCCCTGGGAAAACTACTACCATCTGGCTTCCAGGTCAGCTGAGTCCAGGCTGTGAGGAGAAACCACACGCCCTCATCACAGCCACAGGGCAATGCCATGCTTGCTTCCGGGTGCTCTCAGCTAATGATGCTTTTGTGTAAGAGGGTGGTGCTGCGGGCCTCAAATGATGACCAGGCTGCTTCCTGGGCTGGGTGCTCTTCCAATGTTGGCATGCATGTGCCAAATCCCCCCGAGGGCTCTCTTGGGGGTTAGTCTGTGGCCACGGTTAGAGCCAAGGCCATGGCCTGTAAGGGGGCTCAGCCTGGGCGAAGGGAGGATTCAGTTCACCGCCCACGCACAGGGACGGGAGCTGCTGTAAGACGTCCCTACGGCTGAGGTCAGCCACCTGGCTGGCGTTTAGCACTCACTGGTATGAGTGCTTCCTTGTGGCCATGCCGCAGACCTGGGGTCACTCACCCCCTGCACCCACGGGTGTTGCAGAACCTGGGCAGCGCTGAGTCTCTGCTTGGCATCTCGCACCAGGAGCCTGCAGATGAGGTCTTTGGCCTCGCTGGAGATGTGCGCCCAGTCCTTGTCCGGAAACTCATACTTGCCTTCCTGGATGCTCTCAAACAGCTTGTTCTAGGTAAAGAAGATTCCTCCTGAGGCCACATGGCCAGGGATGGGCAGGATGTGCCTGTCACTGATCTGATCACCCGGCTTCAATCAACTTCAGCTGTAACTACAACTGCAGCTCATGGCTTGGGATGCCACAGCCCAGGGCCCCTTCCCACGTCCCACTCTCCCTTAAATCATCAAACTCTACAGAATGCTCGCGGCAGGCCAGGAGTGCTGTGTTGCCTGGGGGACTGGCTGGTGATGAGTGGGAACGTCGCCCGCAGAACAAAGCCCACACTCCTTGCCTTTCCTGGAGGGCCCTCGGTGACCCTCTCAGGCCTCACAGCCACCATCAGCCGCCTTACACACCACACTTCCTCCCTGTGCACATGGGCTGTTTCACGCGTCCCTGTCTCTGCCTGTGCCTTCTACTTGTATTTCTCGCCCCTCTTCCCTGGGCAACACTTATCCTTTAAGAGTCAGCTCGGGTATGATCTTCTCTAACGATCCTCCCCGAACTCCTGGTTGGGCCGAGTGCCTGATTATCTTTATTTTACCTTGTGGCTGCCCTGACAGAAGTGGAGGAGGCAATATAAAGCCCCTTCCAGATCAAGAACACCCTCCCAGCCAGTCCTGCTGGCATCCCACAACCACGCGGACCTCCTGTAGGGCCTATGCAGCAGCCTCTGGGGCCGCACTCACCTGGCACACCCTGCAGACCTCGCCCCGGTCCCAGCCACAGTCGGCCCCGCAGTGACCGACAAACGGGGGGTAGCCGCTCAGCATGATGTAGAGAACCACGCCCAGGCTCCATAGGTCACAGCGCTTGTCATAGAAAGTGGCCTGGTCCGTGAAGACCTCTACCACCTCGGGGGCCATATACTCTGCAGAGCCACACTGTGGGGCCGGGGTTGGCAGGAGAGATGGCAGAGAGAGAGGCTCAGTCACCGGGAGGGCATGGCAGAGGGCAGACTATGCTGGGACTGCAGCAAGACGATGGAGGGGTGGGGTACAGAGCAGGAAGTCATCAGCAAGGCCAGCCAGAGAGCTCACCAGATGCCACCAAGGCACTCAGAGAAGCTGGGCCAAGCGAGCGTTTGTCAGCTGAGCCCCATCATCCCCCATGATCCACATGACCAGCTCCAAGCAGCCTTATGTTTGCAGGTCCTTCTCCAGCAGGCAGAGACTTTTGGCCAAGAAGCTCCAGGAATTTGTCCCTGCCCCAGCTCTCTGTAAACAGATACTTCATGCACAGGTACTTAAATGTACCAGGAATATGGCTCTGGGAGTGAGATCTGTGGAGATGCAATTCCATACAGCAAGGATTTCCTAAAGTGAATCCTGCCCAGCTCTCTTGCCAGCTCACAGCACGGATAAGCAAGAATTTAGAATTAGGAGACGATCAAAGCTAGAAGAGCTGTTTGAACAGATCCGATCTTCCCACCCCTCCCGTTTACAGGTAGCAAAGGTAGGACCTGGAAAGGGACAGGGACTGTTTGAGCACATCAGTGGCAGACCTGGGGCCAGAACCCAGGATTCCTCCCTCCCCTCCTCTGCGGAAAACTGCTGGTGAGAACAAAACACATTCTTTTCACTGCCTCCTGATTATGTCAGGCTCACCAAGAAACAACTCTCCCAAATGAATTTGAGTGGAAGGTTAAGTGTTCTCAAGAAAGGATATTTTCCTTGTTATTGGCAATTAGGGTTAATGATTTTGAGACCAAGGTAGCCCAGCATGTTAGAAGCTAACACAGAAACAGTCCTAATAATGTTGCTTAGAATAAGACACAATATAGGCACATTTAAAGGCATGTTTTAAAAAGGATTATTAGGAGAATTTACTTGTGAAACATGTAAATCTCAAAAGAATAATAATAGTTACAGTGTATCAAGTATGTACGAGAGATGTCTTAGGAAGAGATAGCAGCACTATCTGGGCATGAAATGTGAAGTCAGAGAAGCAACAGGATGACCTGGCCTGGGGATCCCACGTGCATGTTGCCTGGGACCTCACACTTCCCGCTAGAGAGAGACTATCATTTCCACAGTGGGGGAGGACAGCCCCCCATCCTCCGTCACAATGGAGATGGGCTATGACTTCAGCACTGGGGATGGGGCTTTACGGAACTATCCACAAGCTCATATGCAAAAGGACTGGGCTGGGAGTCGAGTCTGTTTTCACCTGGGTCAGGAGTCAGGGCTTAGCCAGTGCTTATAGTTACGATTTGTCCCTTCATCAGCAGAGTGGACCCATCCCAAACTAAAAGCCCTAATGTCACTTTCATTAGCAACTAAGGGGCAGGGGCAGGCTTGGGAGCTGTAATACAGAGCCCAGAGCCCATGAGCCAAATGACAACTTGGGCAGTGGCAAGTACTATAGATCCACTTGATACGAGGGATCCACTCAATACCACGGCTTTCCTCCCTTCGCTCTCTGTTCTGGACTCCCCAGCTTTGGCTCAGGGGGCACCCCAAATGCACAGGAGTCCAGAAGGAAGTGGCACAGGGTACCCAGTCACACATACCGGGGTGGTGAGCTCTGGTGTGGTTATGGGGGTACAGGAGTTGTTCAGTTTCACCCCACTGCCCAAGTCAAAGTCACAGATTTTCACCGGAGACACCTAAAAAGGAAAACAAAGCCAAGGTCACAGGTATAAGAAACTACAGGGGCTGGTGCAGTGGCTCATGCCTCTAATCCCAGCAGTTTGAGAGGCAGAGGTGGTAAGATCGCCTGAGCCCAGGAGTTAGAGACCAGACTGGGCAACACAGTGAGACCCTGTCTCTACAAAACATAAAAAATTTAGCCAGATGTGGTAGCACACACCTGCAGTCCCAGTGAAGAGCGAGACCCTATTTAAAAACCAAAAAGAACTACAGGCATGAGGAACCCGACGTGACTGTCACACTGCAGCTGGCTTTATCTATCAGGTCATATTCGCTCTCCTTGGGTTAACAAGAAGTCCCTAGAGGACTTTTTCCAAGGTGTCCTCTTTCCCATGCTCTCTTATTTCCCAACTAAGAGAAAAATGGGCAACTATATGGTTTGGATTGTCATGAACTTAGTATAAAGTAAGTATGGAACTCTTGCCCACAAACACTGGTGCGGGCTGCAGCATGGGAGCTAGAAGAGTTCACAAGCATTCCTGAGAGACAGACTCCTCGCAGTCCACTCAGTGGGGGGCAAAGGAGCTTGGAGCAAAACCCTTGGCCACCTTAGTGGCTGAGGGTGACCGACGCATCCTGGTGTGCTTGCTTGGGACTTTTTCAGTTTAAGCACTGAAAGCCCTGCATTCCAGAAGGCCCCTTGGTCCTTGGAAAACTGGGATGGTTGGTCACTCTAGGTGGCATCGACACAGCAGCCAACCCCACCAGAACTGGATGCTACACCTGAGACCCAGACAGGGTGACTCATCTCTGGAGCCAACCAGGAGGGCGGTTTGGGCGCACACGTGAGAGCGTCCTCCACGGTGGAAGCAGCACAGAGTGAGCTGAAATGCTGGTTCTGTGAGTCCCAGTTCACCCATTTACTACTGGGAAGCCTCAGCAAGTTCCTCAGCTTCTCTCCTTCCTTTCTTCTCTCCCTCCCTCCCTTTTTCTTCTCTTTTTTTTCATTTGGCCCCTTTCTTTTTCATTGTAATAAAATTCAAAACATGCCTATTTAGTATTTTTTTTTTTTTAAAGAGACTCTGTCTCCCAGGCTGGAGTGCAGTGGCATGATCATAGCTCACTGTGATCCTCCTGCCTCAGTCTCCTGAGTAGCTGGACCTATAGGTATGCACCACCGCACTCGGCCCATTTTAGCCATATTTAATTGTATATGAAAAACGTGCACTTAAAAGTCATTGCCATTAAGTAACTATTATATTACCACTATCTGTTTCTAAAACTCTTCCATCACTCCAATCAGAAACTCTATGTTCATTAAGTAGTAACTTCCCATTCTTCTTCTCCCTGGTCCCAAGTACCCTCTAGTCTACTTTGTCTTTATTCATTTGCCTACTCCAGATATTTTACATAAGTGGAACCATATAATATTTGTCCTTGTATGTCTGTCTTATTTCACTTAGCATGCTTTCAAGGTTCATCCATGTTGCAGCATGTATCAAAACGTCACCCTGTTTCATGGCTGAATAATATTTTATTGTATGCGGGTATCACATTTTATTTATTTCATCTGTTGATGGCCACTTGTGTTGTTTCTATCTTTTGTCTATTGTCAATAATGCTATAATGAATATTAGTGGACAAGTATTTGTTTGAGTCTCTATTATCAATTCTTTTGGGTACATACCTAGGGGTGGAATTGTTGGGTCATATAGTAATTCTGTGTTTAGCCTTTTGAGGAGCTGCCAGACTGTTTCCCACAGTGATTGTATCATTTTACATTGTCACCAGCAATGTATTAGGGTTCCAATTTCTCCATATCCTCACCAACATTTGTTATTTTTCCATTTTTAAAATTATGGCCACCTTAGTAGTTATGAAGTAGTATCTCACTGTGGTTTTGATTTGCATTTCTCTAATGACTAAGGATGTTTAACATCTTTTTATGTGCTTGTTGGCCATTTGTGTATCTTCCTTGGAGAAAATGTCTGTTCAATCCTTTGTCAATTTTTTTAATTGGGTTGTCTTTTTGTTGTTGAATTTTAGAAGTCCCTTATATATTTTGGATATTAAACCCTCCTCAGTTGTATGATGTGCAAATATTTTCTCCCATTCTGTAGGACATCTTTTTACTTTCTTGATAATGCCCTTTGACACTTAGTCTCTCTTAATTTTAGTTTTTCCAACAATAAAAAGGGACTAACAAACTTGTGCCATGAAGATCAAGTGAAACAAAGGCCATGAAAGCACATTATACACCAGAGGCAGTAACAGGTGGTTGAGAGCACCTATGGAAATCTAGGCTCTTCTACTTACCAGCTGAGTGACTCTGTACAAATTTCTTAACCTCTCTGAGCTTCAGTGTCCTCATCCATGAAATGAAAATAATAATAGTATCTATTTCACACAATATCTTTAGATTACTAAATAAGTGCTTGACATAATACAAGCGCTCAAGACATGTTAAATGTAATTATTAGTAATAATGATAAATTATAAAGGTCTATGCCAGACGAGTGACAGCAAGTCACGTGATCTTATTTGAGCTAATCCATTATTATTCCCCAGAAAAGAGTGTGAGTACCAGGTGGATTCACATATTCACTCACAGGCACCCCTTATTTATGAGCCATGGCTTCATCCAGACCAAGACACGCATGCTCTTGCTTACATACATGTGTACACACATGCAGAGTTGTGAACATGGGTCCCAATACCACTTGGACCTAAATCCCTCCTATAAACACAGAATTTGTCAGGGTCATACACTAACAGAATTGCAAATACTTCTAGTTACTAGTAGATTCAGTTAAGGCAACATTTAAAATAGGATGAATTTGTTCAACACTAAGCATAAATGTTTTCTTTTTAATGGGCACCTTTGGAAATAGAAGTCCTTTTCAAGAACTTGTTCCTAATTATTATTTCCAGTGGTGGACACCATCTGGTATATGCCATAACACAAATACCATTTGTAGGTAGAGATCTGTGCCATATAAGATTGAGTTGTTTATGACTCACATCAACTGCTCCAAAGGTAGGTGCACTGGACTAGAAAATATTAATTTTGTGTGGATCTCATATTCTATTAATACAAACTCTGACTTAAGCCAATCACACTGATGATGAAGAGCATAGATGGGACAAGGATTAATGACACTTGGATCGTAGAAACATTCCATATTAGGTATTATAATATTCTCATCAGTTCAAGTTGGTACCCGAGGCCATGAGCATGGCTAACAATCTACATAGAAAGCAAGGGTGGCTTCCCAGATCAGTATAAACTGTAACGTCTCAGATCGGGCCCTAAGTACCTTTTCTGGAGATTCACACAATATATTTTCTGGCTTCAGATCACGATGAGCAATGCCTGAAATGACAAAGAGCAAAGAAATGGTTAACATATGCACACAATTATCAAACATTCCACACACAATTAATTTTTTCCAAATGCTGTTGTTCGCAGATTAATTCCCAATTATGGTACATTAAAAAATCAACGAGCTGCAGGAGGCAGAAGTAACCAGAGACACAAACCAAAAGCAAGTTCTTTTGAAGCAGAGGCTTTACAAGTCTGGGAGGGATAAGAAGAGCTAAATGAATCCCAGCCAGCCTATCTTTCGGCACCGCAGTGACCACCAAGAATAAGAAAGCCTAATGCAAAGCACAGCAGAGAGCCCCATAGATGGCAATGCTTGAGACAGCAATGCAGAAATAATTAGTGCCTTGTTTAAGAGCATCTCGGAGGGCTTAGACTGCTCTACCTCATTTCTTCTTGTGTGGCCAATTAAAAAAAAATATTTCTTTAGTGCAACTCCTTAAATGTTCAGAGGAGCCAGTGTTAGTTACCAGATCTCCCAAAGCCTGTCTGATTGCCTCTTCCCCTGTCCTGTACACCCCAGGCAGCCCTGCCAGCAGCGGAGCAAGGCTTGCTTTGGCCCGAGGGTGCTGTTCTTAAGAGATGACTCCCCTGCATTTTGGCCAGGCATCCTGAAGGAGACTGGAAATACCAGCCTAGCCCAAGAGGGGTGAGCTTTTAACCTGCTGAGCTGGCCAGGAGGGCAGCTGGGGGAGAACCTTCTTCCAACCAAAGAAAGGGACAAAGAACCAAGTCAGAGGGGCCATGGTGGAGGACACAGAAACCTCCCTTTCGTTCCGCAGCATGCACAGCACAGAGACAGAGGAGCTGGGAGGCTGAGCCAGAGTCACACAGCTACGGCTTGGAAGTACTGCAAAGCTGCAGAGGGTTCCTGGGTGATGAGGAGAAGCAGACTCTTCTTCCCGAGAACTCCCTCGGTGATCACCTTGTCCTGCGGCCCTCCAATTCCCTACTGGACGGCAAAGGCCCAGCCCCGCCCACCTGAGGCACCTCACTAGAGAGGAAAAACCTGAGCTCCAGCGAGCTAAGTAACTTCATCAGTCACCTAATTGAATGAGAACCCAGAGCAACTCAGTCCAGGCTGCACAAATTGAGTCGGGCTGCAGCTCGCCATACTAAAAGTGAAAGATATTTTCCATTACAGCAAGTGCTCCCACAGAAGGATCACGAAGCGCGCACGGAGCCTTACTCTCCAAATAGGTGCCCGTGGCCCAGTTGGCCCGCAGCCTGAGCACTCAGAGAGCCCGGTGGTAATAATGGGTCTGCTGTGTGAGCACACCGGCCGTCAAGCCGCTCTGGTTCATTTCCCAGAGGTTAAGCTGCAGTGTGTCCAGTATTTAAAAGTATGGAACTTGTTTCAGGCCTGACCCATTCTTGCCCAATTCATCTTCCCAGTGTGAAGTTATTTAGAAAACAGCCAAGTTCAGCTGGAAATCGTTTTTCATCCCCTCCAACTTCTAGTCACATGGGCAGCGGGCCAGCTAGATGTTAACAAGCACTTCAGACCCCCTCAGACACCACCAGCCTCTGTTCCCTTTAGTGTATTCTTGTAAATAAATAAATAAATAAATAAAAAATAAAACCGCCTTTACCACCCCCTCCAAGGTATGGATCTTGCAAAAAGCGTGACCCAGTTTTGCAATCTACAGAGGCAGCTTGGGGAGCAGCTGTAAATCTTTGTCAGGCAGGTGTTACCTACATGCATCCCAGCTTTCAGAAACAGAACTGCTGCTATTCATCATGCTGCGGAAGGGACAGACTCCCCCTTCCAGGATTTTCCATCCTAGGTGTGAGTCAGGGCCCCAGCATGGGCACTGTCAGCGCACAGATCTCTTTCAGCCACTGGAGGAAGGGAGGTGGGTTGATGAACCCGAACCACCCCCCCACAGCCATGCCAGTCCGCACTGGATGCTGGCCCAGAGTGGGATGTGTGAGTCGCATGCCTGCGATTGGTCCTGAACACGCACTAGTGTTGCTGACAATATCCACAATGGGGGTAGACCTAAGTCACAAATTATTTGCTCCCCCCACCCTGCTCCAGTAGGCAGAATGCTTTAGTAAGAGGTTTAATATTAATATTAGGAATAAAAATGCTTTCTGCCTGGTGGGGGATGAGGATGGAGGAAATAACATTTGTTGAAGAACTACTCTGTGCCAGGAACCATGCTCCATCCACGCTTACACACCCGAGTACGTACATGAATTCGTACCTATAAAAGGCTTAGAATAGTGCCTAGCCCCTAACAAGTGCTATCCACGTGTTAGCCACTGTGGATGACATCATTCTCTCTCAGTGCTCACGTGGGGCAGGCACAATTACTGAGGGAGCACACAGCTGGAAGAAAGGATTTTTCCATAGCACCGCTGTTAGGCAAATTTTTAAAAAATGTATGTAACAGTCAAACATTTACGGAAATACAAAAACACTTAATTTGCAAAAAGATTTAATTCACTACAAAAGTTCTTGAATAATCAGTCCTAGGAAAGGGACTGTAAACCGAAGTGTAATTCAAACAAAGGCAGCCTGCTAGTTACCATTGTGATGTTCAACAGGTATCTCAAACTTACATATTAATAGAAAAATGTATTTTTCATTTCCTGTGAACAAGATATATAAAACTGCATATATCCCATCATTTCAGTTTTGAAAAGAGAGATACAGGTGATGTATTTTAAAAGACTAGAAAGAGTAGCACTGATACATTTATACTAGAATGGTTGTATTATGTAAGAGTTTTATATTCTTCAACAGGAAAAGAAAAGGAGCATCATTCATGTACATGGTCACATATACACACAAACATACCTTGTTCAACGTGAAATTTATTCTTTTTCTTCCGTGCTCTTTCTCCTGTATCCCTATCCTGCTGAATAGCTCTACCATCTACCCTCCACCCACAGCAGACAACGAGAGGCATCCTGTACTGCGGCCCCTGCCGCGCCCCTGCTGTGGGTGAGCATGTTCACAACACCACGGCCTGGACGAGCTCTGTGCTGGCTGCCCCCTTGCTTGGTACCCAGAGGCTGGCCAGCCCAAGCCACCCACCAAGGCCAAGGCTTGGGTTACCTTTGGTATGCAGGAAGTCAAGGGCAGCAGCAACATCCCGCACCACTCGGCTGGCTTCTCGCTCATTGAAATGCTTCCGCTTCTGGATGTGGGCGAGGATGGAGCCTGGGAAGCAGAGGGAACACAGAAGAATGCCTTTCCAGGCTTTAGCAGGCATAACTTCTTAGAGGCCAAGTTTTCACAAGCTTGGGGTGGGGACGTAGGCTTATTCATCATTGAACGTCCAGCAACACGTGTGGTGCCTGGCACAGAGGAGGTACCAGCACATGTCTGTTGAACAGAACTGTACTGCTAACTTTTGCATCTGTCTATGAGGAACTCAGAAGGGAGAGAGAACAGCTATTTATATAGCCAAAAAATATTAATGCCACTGGGGCTGATTTGGCTTCTAAAATCAAAAGGAACTAAAAGTGAATGCGTGTGGAGGTGACAGGGCCTCTCTGCAGAAACATTTTCTCCTCTCCATCCGACCCCAGACCCAAAAACGAGCATAGTCTTCAAATGGAAGTGCCACACCCTCCCCAGATATGTAAAGGTCTGGAAAAAGGGGGACAACTGTTTTTTGCTCTGAACTGTCCCATTTATTATTAATATTATTATTATTTTGTTGACAATGGCTAACATTTATTGAGTATTAGTGCCAAGCACTATGCAATACTCTCTAAATAAATTGTCTTGTTCTCACCGCAATTGTACAAAATGGGTAGTATAGTCATCCCCACTTTATAGATCAGGAACCTGAGGCCAAAAATGGTTAAGCAACTCGCCCAACTCACAGACCAGGAGATGGTGGAGCGAGGACCTGGGCTCAGTCAGTACAGTCAGGCCCCAGAGTCCGAGCAGACTTCCCCTCGGCAGGGCTTGTGAGCCGACTGCTGAGGGGATGGACTGTCCTGAGCCAACCACATTATCCCCTGGGTCTGGCCTCAGCAGAACTACGCTAAGTGATATGGCCACAGAGGACCCCAGCTGCCCCTGGCATTTCAAATGTGTGACAGTCAGTCCTGGGTTGCTGGGCCGTGTTGGGCAGATACAGGTGTGAACATGTGGCTTGGCTTCATGTGGTCTGTGTTCACTACTGGAAGCCAGTATTTCTCAGCTGAAGGCATCATCTCTATGTCCTAAAAATGGCACATTTTTACTTATTATGTGTTTTTTTTTTTTTTTTTGGCAAAGGGAGGGGATGAGAAAAGAAGGGGAAGGATTGCCAAGGATTTTTCACTTGCCAGATTAAATGATCAAAGGATTCCAACATGCTAGGGAACATTCCCAGAAAACTGGCTCCTGACTAGGCCCTAGCTTGCTCTGCTGTAGTGAGACTGTTGTTTCCAAATTTGTTAAAAGGAAAGGCAGACAGTAACATTCTCCATACTTCTAAGACAGCTCCCAGCACACCCAACTGTTTTAATCATACTAACAGCTGACATTTACTGAA
This sequence comes from Avahi laniger, assembly GCA_963575035.1. Taxonomy (NCBI): domain Eukaryota; kingdom Metazoa; phylum Chordata; class Mammalia; order Primates; family Indriidae; genus Avahi; species Avahi laniger. The sequence goes on along the minus strand of CAUYSK010103396.1, from coordinate 12,585 downwards.
CCCTTAGTGCCTGCTGGGCACTGTGCTAAGTATTCCACATGAATTATCTCGTTGAATCTTCACAGCAACCCCATGAGTTAGGTGCTATCAATCCCTATTTTGCAGATGAGAGTTTGGAAGAGGTTAAGTGACTTGTCCAAGGTCACATGGCTGGCAACTGATGGAGCTAGACTTCAGTTTAGCTGTGTTGGTTTCTTTCTTTTTTTTTCAAAAAAAAAAAAATTAACTAATTTTACTTGACATTTTTTTTAGAGATGGAGTCTTGCTCTGTTGCCCAGGCTGGAGTGCAGGGGCACGATCACAGCTCACCACAGCCTCTAACTCCTGGCTCAAGCAATCCTCCTACCTCAGACTTGCTAGTAGCTGGGACTATAAGGGTGTGCTACTGTGCCTGGCCCGTGCTGGTTTCTAAAACAAGCCCCTCCGTGCAGCCCTCCGCTCAGCTCCAGACATCCCTGCAACCTCTACCCTTGCAAATGTGTCCTAGGGTTGGGGGAGTGACAGGGAGGGAAAGGGCTTCTCCATCCCCTTCATCATGTCAGAAAAGCAACTTAAATACACACCCGGTGATTACGTGTGTGGGTGGTGGCACCCTTCCATCTGAAGGAGGGTACATTCTCAGACCTCCCCCTCCATCCTGTGTCTGTGTCCCAAACAATGGGCTCTCCTCTCCCCCATTTTAGCCTTTGCTACTAAACTTCACAGTGTATTTGAGAGCTTCCACCCCGTAATTAATTTAGTTAAATAGTGAATGTGTCAAAATAGGGGATTGATAAATTGATGACTAAATGTATCTATGTGTGACTCCTATTATAATGAAAGGCATTTATTAAATGCCCACACAGGTGACATTCTAAGCTCTGCAAAATGCTAATTATCATCCTTCCCTCCGGCCTCCCTTCTCCCAAATCAAGGGCAGTTTTTAAGTCCTTCATCCTTTTTATTAGCTTGACTCGTTTTAGAAGTCTCTGGGATTCATGATGGATGATCACCACCCTGCGTCTTAATCAGAAGTCCAAACACATACTCGACAGTAAGTACCTCCTTGCAATTTCTCAAAGACCAAGTAAAACCTTGTGTCATCTTCAAAGAACTCAATCAGCTCCAAAATGTTCCTTAAATAGGGAAAATAGGAGGAGAGGGAAAAGGGGGGGAAATGGTATTATATATTAAAGTCTACTTACAAATATACAATGAAAAAAAATATACAAAGCCCTGTAGCAGGGCAGAAATCAACTTGAAATCAGAATGCTTATTAAAGACCCACATGCGGAAGCAGCCAATGGTGTTAGCAAGATTCAGGTCACCTTATCTTTCCATAATGTTTAGTCTCTGGTGTTTTCACCAAGTCTGTGCTGTCAAACCCCAGACCTAAAACCCACTAGGTAGAGTTATAAAAAAGTCCCGGTCACATTAAACTGAATAAAATCTGCAGCCGACTGGAAGCAATTGCGGCTAATAACACTGAATAGTAGGTGTGTGTCCTGGAGGCAAGCAGCAAATAATTACTTGCCCTCCCTCTTGCCCATAAATCACGGGGCAGTATTTACATTGCCTGGAGAAAATGGAAACATCTGTCAAATAGACTTGGGGCCTAACGTGGGCACTGCTAGACCCTAACTGCTAAGCGCTGCTTAATGAAACGGCCGCGTTCCTGGCCGCTGTAGCACTTGTGGCCTTCCCCGGTGAGCACTCTCTGTCTGCCTGAGTATTTCAGTGCTCTGCCAACAAGGTCGTCTTGTAGCTCAGTAGGGAAGCCACCGGCCTGGATATTGGAGGTGTTGGGGGCTTTTTTCCTTTTAAAGAACAAAATAAACCAAGCAGAGTCTCTAATGCTGAACTAAGAAGCTGCAGGGCTGAAAATAAAAACCTGTCCCTCATAAAAAAGTGCTGACCACTTTGGGAGATACCAGGCTTTTACTAGTGTGAAGGCGTCCAAATAAGATGGGCAAAATGGCCTAATTTGAAAGACTGTAGAAGCAGTGCCTGGAGTTAAATCAACAGCAGCCCCATCCCATAAACTTAATGACAAAGCCATCAATACCAGGCCACTGGCTCCCTGCTGACCCTGCCATGAAGGGAGAGAGAGGGGGAAGCGGAGTCTTGGAGGTGACCCTGATTTAAAGCCACAGTGGGAGAGCCACTCATTTGGAGCTGGTGGTGGGCAGACCAAGCCGGGCTAGAGATTACCTTGGCCCACTTAGCAAGAAGGAGTGTCAGACAAGGTTTCAGGACCTTAGTGGTATCTGCACATATGCAGATACGCTAGGAACAGAAAACAGCAGCAAATATTCTTCACAGTGTGCCTCATCCTCATCTCAGTACGAAAGGAGGTCCCTAAAGATTTGGCCAGGCAACACTCAGCCTAGTTTCCACAGGTACTTGAAAGAAAGAAAACCCCATTCTTTTCCCAACAGCCACTGATTCAGATTGTCACTCTCCTAACTTGCCCGAATTGCTGATATTCCAGTATTTCAGAGGAGAAGACAGCATCTTTGCTGTTACTGCTGCCCTCCTCTCCCTCTCACTGAGGGATGGCAGGAGGCTCATGTGGGTAGGGGGAGCATGTGTGAGCACCAACTGCTGGGGTCAGGAGATGGTAAGAAATAACCTTCTCTTTTGCAGCCAAACAACCCCCAGAGAAGCAGCAGGTAACCCCACACTATACTCACTTGTTTCCTTGACACTGATAGAGTGTCTCCACCTCTCGAAATACCCTGCTCCGACTGTGCCCTGTTTGTTTTTCAATGATCTGTGGGAAGAATAAAATTTGTCACGTACACCCATCTGACTTCAAAATGGTCCCTCACCAGGAGCCCCCTGGGAGATGCAGGGCCACATCCAGTCCAAATCCAGTTTGGAGCAGAAGTCTGGAGTAGGTCTTGGTGACTCAGGCACTGTGGCTCTGTCAGCAAAGCAGTAGACTGGCCCAAAGGCTTCCCAGCCAGCTGAGCCCATTAGACTCTGGCCAGGCACAACTCCAAGGAAGTGTTGAGGCTGCTGCCCCCAGCTGCCTAGGGGAGACTGAGGCAGCCAGCAGGATAAAGAACTGTCTCTACTTAGCTCCGACTCCCAAGGCATCTCCTTCTGCTGTAAGGGTAGCATTTACCACCTCTATGGAAGGATCTTTCAGTGCTGGAGAGCAGCTCAGACGCTGCCTCTGCAATTCCCCCCAGCAGAAGCACACTCTTTCTCTTCTGAGAACTTACTCTTTGGCAGGCACTATGTTAAGTAATTTATTTACATAAGCTCAGTTAACCTTTACAACAACATCAAAAGATAAAAAGATGTGAAACATTTGCCCACAGCGTGGAGCTGATTCCAAAACCCTTGCTACCCTACACCTGCCTAGACCCTGCGCAGCTTCCTGGACCACCTAGAGGCTTTTTTATCTCTCCTGTGATACTGTGTGCTGCTCTCCTCTATGCCTATACCTTGACTGATGAAGGTGCTTGACTGAAGGAATGGATAAGCCAACAGATGAGCAGGTGGTTTATGCAGGGACTGGCTGCCTCCGGAAACCTCTCTGAACCCATCCAGAGTCCCAAACCGTTGCAAATGGAGCCTGTGAGCAAGGCTCTGCCTTGCAGCTCACAAGTGCAAAGTAGCAGCACAGATGATGGCATCCTTCTCCTTCATTCAGACACTGCTACGTAGAACACTTCAAACTTCTCTGGTATGCTGTAGCACAAACAACCATGACCAGCTATAATTTTCTAAATAAGTCTGCATCTGTTAGTAAACCACGGTGGGCCCATTTTCTGTGCAGAGAAGCAGAGTGCTGGAGAACAGAAGCTATTCAACTCCAAGCTATTCAGCTTCATTCACCGAGCATTTCAGATCACAGTCAGGAAGAACTTTTTGGCAGGCAAGCTTTCCAGCACAATTTCCTCTGAGGAGGTAATGGATTCTCGTTACTAAAGATGGGGGAGCAGAACATGGACAATTGTTTGGGGATCCACAGAGGAAATTCAGGATCAGATTATCTTGAAATTCCATTGCAAGCCTGAGGCTCCAGGATTCATCACCTGGGTGCCTACAGGAAAAGCTGTGACAAAACAAGGGATGCGGACCCCACACTAGGAGAAGCAGCCCACCTGTAGGGAGCTTTCGAAGGACAGGGGAGACATGGGAAACAGACACGACTGCTGACACCAAAGAATTGCCAAGGTAGGGTCCAGTGCTGGCTCAAATTGGCCAGGGGGACATGGCCGGAGGGCCAGGTTTTCCTCCTGAGATCCATCCTTGAAGAAATAGATCCCTCTCACCCATAAATGTATTCAAACCTTTGAAAATCAATTTCTGATTTTGTGGGTTTTACCACATTTTGGCTTAGTCCTAAAAAATTACTTGTAATTTATACTGATCTGTTTCCAAAAAGGAGATAGCTCTTTTGTTACCATGCGAAACAATACTCCGGCAAAAAGGAACATGGCTTAGCAGAAGTGTTCTCCTTTGTAATCCACAGCTGGGACTGTGGAAAGCTGTTAGAAGAAGAAAAAACATTTCTTTCTGGAGGCGCTTTGGCTGGGCTTGCCTGCCCGAGGCAATGCTTAGCCCTGGCGGCTCAGGCGGATGATCTGAAATAGGTCTGAATTGCCTCCTTGGATCTAACTAGACCCTTTCTCTAGATCAGGGGTCCTCAAACTCTGGTGGGTATTAGAATCACTTGGGAACTTGGTGAAACTATAAAGACCCAGCCTAATCTTGCATTGAGAAACCTGGACCTCTGGGCTTCATTAGCTCCCCAGGTGATTGTGATACACACTAAAGTTTAAAATCACCCTACCTATGTCAGTAGCTCTCAATGTTTAGTGAGTATCAGAATCACCTGGGGAGCTTGTTAAACGTCATACTGATGGGCCCACCCCTGGTTTCAGACTCAGTGAGTCTGCGCTAGGGCCAGATAACTTGCACGTCTAGCAAGTTTCCAGGTGATGCTGATGCTGCCGGTCCAGGGACCAAATTTTGAGAACTACGTTCTAGATCCAGGCCTCCTTCCACATGGAGTGGGCAAATGGAAGCAGAGGGGTGAAACGAGCCACCCCAAGGTCACGCAGCACATCAAAGGCCGGGATGAGGCTGGAAGCCACTTCTTCTGCCCCAAAGCTGAGTGCGCGGTCACTCTAGTTTTTAATCCTCATTCTCATGATAATGCACATCACTTGCGTAGGATTTCCCACTTGGTAAAGTGTTTCTATCTATATCGGTGCATTTTTGTTTTCATCTTCATAACTACCTCATGAGGCAGAAAGGGCACCATTTAGAGATGTAGGAACTGAGGCTTAAGGAGGCTCAATGACTTGCCCAAAGCCAAACAGTAATAGTTCGTCAAAACAGAAATTCAGGTTGGCCTTCTAATTTCAAATCTTGTCCACTCCCTGAAGCTGACTTGGTTTGTCAGAATAAGCGGCTTACTATGAGCAAGGCATTGTTCTAAGCACTTTACACATATTAACTTATTTAATCCTCATGACAATTTTTATATAGGTTCTATCATTACACCCATTTTACAGATGAGGCAACTAAGGGACAGAGAGGTTAAGTAACGTGCCCAAGGTAACAAAGCAAGCAAGAGAGTAAGTAGAGAAACCAAGATCTGAATCCAGTGAATACAGCTTGGGCACTCCCAAAACTTATTTGGCTTGGGGTAACCTAGGAAAGACTACGTGCAAAGTAAAGCCTGGCGTGTAGAGGAGACACTCACTTTGACAGCGTACTCTTTGCCATTCTGCAGGCTCACGGCACCTTGAACTTTGGCGTAGGCTCCCTCTCCGAGCAATTCCGAGGTCAACTTGTACACATCTAGGGGCGAAATGGGTGAGAGGGATAACGGGATGAGTCAGGATAACAGGATGAGTCATCCACTGCGAGCTCAGATGGGAAGAAGAGTGGCTGTCACTCGGCTTCCTCAGTCAGACGACACAGGCAGAGCAGGTACCCGCTGACGCTGCAGTTCTCAGTGAGGAGGAAGACGTATGGCCTTCTCTGCCACCTCAGGACTCAGTTTCTCAACAAGACTACACAGCATCCTGTTCTCATTTTAGAGATGAGGCCAGTGAACGGTTTCAATTCAGCACATGCTTCCCGAGCACCTACTATGTGCTAGAGAGCATCCCAGAGACAGAGTGAGGGATAAAATATAGTCCCTCCCCTCTAATGGCCACAGCCGAGTGGGGAAGACAGACACATATACAAGTGATCCCAGAATAAACCAGGCACTGGCAACTGCTCTCACGGAGGGACAAGGTACAGTAAAAAAAAAAGAAGGAAAAAAAAAAAAGAAAAGGAAAGCAGGGGAAGGAAGAGGTTAAATCTGTTGAGGGAATCTGGAGGATCTTCATAGAAGGGGTATAATTGGAATGAACGTCATTCATTGACTCATTTGCTGAGCACCGACTATATGCCAAGCTCTGTGCTAAGTACTGGTGATAACCAGGGGAATAAAACACTGTTCTATTTTATACCACATACAATGGAGGTCATTGGAGGTTTCTGAGAAGTTTCCAGAAGTCACCCACAGGAAATAAGAGACAGAAGTAGGATGCAAAGGGTGCCTTGAGGTTTTTGGGGTACTGAGTCATAGTGGTTCTAACAGAGTAACAGGCCTGGCTTGAGAGAACATTTACGTGACCTGCCCAAGTTCACAAACAGCACAGCTCTTCGAGCTCCTTGCAAAGGAAGCCACGTCTCCAACACAGCCCTTGCAGAGTTGACCCGTCCTCCCTCCACCTCCACTCTGCAGACTGTTCTTGAGGCGGCCTAGCATTTAAACCCACAGCCTGAGCAGAAGACTTGTAAACCATGGCATTAGATTTTATCACTCCTAGTCAGAAATCCTGCTGTTGCACAGTGATCCTTAAATAACAGGAAATACTCTCCTGTGTTCAGTGAAAGAGCAAAAGACCTGTTGATCTGGAAACTATTCTAAAGCCCTTGGGACTTCTGTCTCCCCCACCACCCCTATTCCCAACTCCCACCATATACACATCTACTGTTTGAGTTAATGGCAAACAAAACGCTCTGCACAAGCACCTTCTTGGTTCCATCATGGTTTGGTCTTACCGCTGTTCATAAGAACAGGGGGCACACTGTGAGAAAGTTAAACAGCATACCTCTCCCACAGTGCACACTTTGGCATTAGCTCTTTATACATATCAGAATAGGTAGGTGGCTGGAGGTTCAATATTCCTGGCTCATAAAGAGCTTGTTATTAGAACCACCTACAAAACAATCAACTCACTCGTGTGTCTGCAAGGCTGCAAACAGGGACCACGGGGAGAAGCTATTTCGGGTCTCACAATGAAAGAAACAAAACAGATGGAGGGGATGTGTTACTCCAAGAAGCAGCTACTGATCTTTTCAGTCCTTTGCAGACGTGTCCAGTGACTCACTTTGCCCATCACATGCCCAGTGATAACAGGAGTGAACCAGCACCTCGCATGTAGAATGTCCAAAAATGTCTGATGACGCAACATCGTGTCCCCTGAACACAACATGTGCTCCTTAAAATGGACTCAAATGCAGCACAAGTAGGGCAGTCTCTGAGAGGCAAATCCTCTGCTTCCAGGAGACTGAAGTCTCACCTGCAGCCATGCCCTTGGCGTTTCTCTCTCTTCTATCATGGCTGCTCTACCCCTCGGCAGCCCCTCCAGGAACAGCTGAGGGAAGAGTCACATCTGACAAGCAGCTGGGACACCACAGGCATCTCACTCCATCTACAACTTGCATAGATTGGTCTTGTAGCCCACTGGCGAGGTGCTCAAGCCATGCGAAGGATGCCATGGCATCACCTGAGAGCCTTCCCACCGTTTCTCTGTCACTCCCTTGCACAAATTTCCTCACCCCCATCTTTCCTCCCTGTCACACAGGTTAACCACTAGCTGGCTCTAAGACGGTACATCTTGTGGGTCTGGATATATGTGCTACGGGGACATTCCTCCCAGGCTTGGGAGCCACGGGCCCAGGTCTGGGAGGGTTGTGTGAACGACCTTCAAACTTTCCTGGAGAGGAGTCAGTGGCCCGGGCCTTCCGCTTCTTCTTCTTCCTCTTGTCGCCCTCTGTGATGGGAAGGGGCTCGCTGCTGCCCATCTCTGGGAGATAAGAGGAGATGTAAAGGAAACATCACGGTACTGATCAAGCTATAAATTTACGCAGAAGGAAAAAAAAGTGGTGGATGGGGGGACCCAGGAGCTTCACATTGATGGTTTTTAAATATCTGTGAGGACTATTGATTTGTTTTGACCCAGGAGGCAAAACTAAAGGCAAAACCATTATAGGAGATCATTAACTGTGGAAAGGAGCTCAGACAGGCAGGCTAGATTAAAAGAGGACAGCAGAAGCCCACTTTAGCCAAGCTCATTAGCACACGGATTTAGATCTGCCACCAGTCGAACCGTATTTCCCACACAGAACAATGAATCCACAGGCAGAACCCCGTCCCGGACATCCTCCAGTCTTGGTGCCAAAAAGGCAGGACCCAGGGAGAGAGGCAGGAAGGAGGGTGGAAGTGGGGGCCGTGCAGAAAAAATCATAGGCTCACTAACATCCCTGGCTAGGCACAGGGGTGCAAAAGCCCTTCAGTGGAGACTGCCTCTGTGAGGGTAACAATAGGGCTGGGGATGGGATTGAAAATAGCCCCAAATGACTTCATATCCAAGAGCACGGACTTGCGTGCATGCGGAGTGCACAGCATCCTCTCCTCTCCCCAGCTGCTGGACTGGAAGGGCTGCAGGTAGGGTCCATAAGAAAGTCTGTAGCTGACAGTTCCACGCCAGGCTGCTGGATGAGGTCACTTACTGCAAAAAAATTATTATCTCTCGCTGGCAAGCATCTGGTTCCCCATCTTAAAGGGAGGATTTGTGAGGCAGGCATTCAGACTCTGGACAGTTGGGTCAGGACAGAAAGAATAAGCAGGACACGGAGACAGGGAAGGAGAAAAGGAGGAACAGTGAGCCAGTGCCCAATCATCGTCCTGTTTCTAAGACACTCCAGCATGGGCCTTCCCCTGTTAAAGATAAATTACTTATAGAATATGTCATGCCCCTGATCCAGAGTGGAGCCTTAATACTCTTTGCCTACAGTTAGAAATAATAAGATTTCTCTGAAGTCTTTGGGTCTAAATCCCCACCAGGGTGATTAAACCTTTACATCCTTCTAAAATAGAGGCACTCGAGCACTGATGGGGCACAGGACATGAGAGACTTTTAGACCAACCTTCAATAAACACAGGCTCTGGGTTGTTGGGTATTTTTCCTTTTTTTCTGAGAGATTTTAAAATGGAAGCTGGCTCTTTGCCCACTAAAGGGAAAAGCCCACTCTCTTCTCAGAGGATCCGGCTGAACATGACCAGAGAAATGGCGAGTCTGCTAGGAAGACTGATTAGTGCAGATGCACATTGGTGTGCTGTTCAGAGGCAAGTACGAACAGCCATTAGGAGAAAGCACACAGAAGGGCACCTTCTAATGCCACAATCCAGAAAGCACGGTTAAGCAGCCACGTGTCTGCCAGCTCCATTTAGCCATAGTCTTCCTTCCATTTTGGGGACCTGATGACAGTGGATTTTCAAATATACTTTAGAAGAAAGAACAGATAAACACATGGATAAAAGGAATCCACAGAGGATCTCAAAATATTACTCTAGCCAACAGCTTCAAGCACAAGAAATATCTGAGGACTGCAACACCCGATGCATTCAAAGAATTAAACTTAACCATCAGCACTTAAGCATCAGAACACCCGCCTTACGGTTTCACACACAAGGTAAACTGAAAGGAAAAAAGCTGCGCAAATGCATTTACTGAACGTAGGGAGAAATTCTACAGAAATAAAACACAGGGTCACTCATCTTCAGGAGCTCAGGGAGGGGGCGCTGGCCACAGGGGCTGCAGGCTGAGAAGCAGGTACCACTGCTCCCCTTGCCCTGACCTTGTGTGCAGTCCAGTGGCGACCCTTGTCACCGCCTATATTCTCATCAGCGCTGCAAGCCGAGAGCAGGGCAGACAGATTTGGGTTTCGGCTCTTTCTCCTTCCCCCGTCCACACTGTGATGGAGGGTCTCCGGACAAGCAAAACAGCCACAAGGCAGGCAGCACAGGCAGCAGCTCAGGAGCCGGCAGCGTTACAATTCACAGGGGATGCTCAGACACACTTACGACTCCAACTAGAAAGCCCTGTTAGCGACAATTTATACTTGGCTTTTACCACAGCAGGGCTGAGGGAGCCTCTTGTGCAAGAGGTATACCTCTGAGCACCACCACACACTCAATATTGGATTTTACAGTTTCACACACAAAAAATAGAGTACCTGGTCTATTCTGCATGGATTTCAGTGGAAGCGGATACGCCAGAAGGGCCAAATGGTTAAGACTTTTCTCGGAAACAGAACTTGTTGAAGGAGAGTCGTTTTTGAAACTAGGAAGGAAAAATGTAGGAAGATGTTGAAGTGAAAGAAACATGCCTGACTTCCCTGTCTACGTGGGGGGAGGAAGTGGTGTCATAATCTCATCAAGGAGTTGACAGTTCCCCATCTGGAGCCTGGCCACACACTCGTCTACCACCAGCAGGTCCGTGGGAACTTACATCATCGCGTGCGCACTCACTGGTAAGTGCCTCCTCGGGGGTGGGGGGAGGCCCACAAGCAGGCTGCGGGTTGGCTTCCCTGCGTCCCTTGGCCTGGGAATTCTTCTGGGCCATCAAAACCCAGCTCAACAGTCCCCGCCCCCATGCAGCTCCCCGATAACTCCAGATGAGTTAAGGTTTGTGCAAATTCTTCGGAAATCAGTTAGGCGCTGTGCAAACAGAGGGTATGACTGAGCAGAACTAGCAGTGGTGCCTCACCCTCTGCTCCTGAACACCCTGTGAGCAGCTCCACTGGAGCACTGGTTTTACTTGGCCTCGAGTGCTCCCCCATGTTCCTAAGGGCTGTGCCTTGCTCACCTCCGTCTCACCTACAACTTGTGGCACAGTGTCAGACATATATCGGCCATCAGAAACTGGGCACTGAAATAGAAATGACATGAACTGATGCACAAACTAAGTGTCAGGTGCAGTACATGCTGCTCAGGTGCTCCAGGTTCCAAGTGCATGTGCTGAAAGAAATGGCATACCTTTACCCCACAGACAACGCCGAGCACAGCTGTTCAGTTCTAGGAATTCAGCGCAGGAATTCTATCAATTCCCTGACAAACTCCCTCTCAAAAAAAGGCCTATGACACAAAAGGCCCTTAACTTTCCAACCAGAAGTCTGGTTCTTGCTATAGGATTGGGCAGTGTGTCTGTTATTTTAGAGGAAGAAGTGAGTGCTTCTTTTCAGTTTTCAGGGGATCCCCCACCTGGGTCTGGAGGCTCCAGCACTTCCGCTGCCCCCAGCCCTTGCCTTCCCCTTGGCCAGGGCCTGGCGGTGCGCCACGTCTGTATATTCGTGGAAGTGGCTTTGGAGAAGAGGCACACTGCTGACTGGCAGGGCACCAGGCTGGCATCAGCAGACCAAGGTAAAAGGCCTGGTTCAGATATCAGCAGACAGAGCACCAAGGCCAAGTTACTTTGCCTCTTGGAGCTCAGTTTCCTCATCTATAAAATAGGCTTAAAGATACACTTGCCCTGTCCCCCTTACAGGGTTGCTGTAAGACTCAAGGGCATACTTAATATAAATGTGCTTCCAAAACTTACGCATATGCCCAGGTATGTACGCACACACAGCAACACACGATAGACTAGAAAGACTAGACAGAAATACACAAAAATGTCAAGGCTACTACAATTTTAAAGAGAGCCAACTATGTGCCAGGCACCGTGCTGTGTATTTTGCATACATTATTCCCAATTCTTATAATAATCCTAAAAGGTAAATATTTTACCACATTTTAGGTAAGGAAACAGGCTCAGAGCAGGTAGCTGGTAGGTTAAGTAACCTATCCCACACCCAGTTAGTGGGTTAACAGGGATTCAAACTCCATGCTGCTCTTTCTAGTACAGGCCATTTCTAATGTACAGTGGGTAGTTTTCTCTGTGTGAAGAAATGATTTTTATTTTTTTCTTTATAGTTTTCAGTATTCTCCAAATCATGTACAGTAAAATTTATTTTTATGCTATTATTTTTAAACCAAGTTTTATTTTTTAATAAAATACATGATAATCTTGCTCTAAATATGCACTGGAATTTAGAATCTGATTACAGCTTTTAAAATTTTGTCTAGATTTTGCTATATTGAAATTCAGTGTTCAGCAATGAAAAAACATTTAGGGAACATTGGTGCCATGAAGATATTAATTTTATAATCATGAAAACAACACATGCTATTTTTATCTTTTTTTTTTTTTTTTTTTTTGAGACAGATTCTCACTGTGTTGCCTGGGCTAGAGTGCCGTGGCATCATCCTAGCTCACAGTAACCTCAAACTCCTGGGCTCAAGTGATCCTTCTGCCTCAGCCTCCCGAGTAGCTGGGACCACAAGCATGCGCCACCATGCCCGGCTAATTTTTTCTATATATTTTTAGTTGTCCGATTAATTTTTTTCTATTTTTAGTAGAGACGGGGTCTTGCTCTTGCTCAGGCTGGTTTCGAACTCCTGAGCTCAAACAATCC
>CAUYSK010103395.1:0-60593 GCA_963575035.1 Avahi laniger | reverse complement strand
TCCCTTCCACCCTCCTCCTCTCCATGGCCTCTCCCAGGCCTCTACCAGCAAGCAGGACCTCAGGCCGATGGATCTCCCCTGGCTGTGATGTGGGTCAGGAGTTTCCCTACCCACGATCGCAGCCTGAGCTGGGTGTACAGCCATCTTTTGGGAGGAGGGTTGCTGCTCCAGCACACTGATCTGCCCCTGAAGGCGCACACTCCTCAGTAGGCTCTTTCACAGATCTCCCCTCCGTGCCCCAGAGCAGTGCTATCGTGACCTGGGTGTACGGGGTCTGGTCTGCAGGCCTATTCCCTGGACCCTGGAGATCAATCCCTGACCCTTCCAGGGGGAGGGGTGCTGGTCTTGAATCACCTACAGGGTGCCCAAGATGGATCGATTTCACTCCACCTTGGGATTTGCCCCGCTCTCCTGGAATCCCCAGGCAAGTAGCACCTGGGAGGGCTGGCAGGCAGGGAACTCACAGTCTGAGTACCCCTCAGTCTGCTTTAGGGCCCCAAAAGGAAAGGTCCCGTTCCTTGGAGATGCCTCTGTGTGATGGCTAAATTGTCTCTCTGGACACGCACGGGTAGGGAAGGGGAAGGAGAGAATGGAGCACTATGGCGCCTGCCGCTAGGCTCGGGTCTGCGCACGGGGAGGTGCCCCAAGGGGGCTGGGAGCCCGGTGCTGAGTCCGCAAGGGGCCACTGCTCACTGGCTGCAGCCGTCTCTGGGCTGGTGTCCGCAGGTCTCTCCAGCCGCTCAGGAGCCACCAGCAGTCCGAGATGCAAGGGTCGCTGGTCTCCAAGCCTCTCGGGACTTTTCTCCTTCCAGTTCTCCTCCACAACGTCTTCCCGTGGGGTCTCCTGTAGTTTCAGGCCCCCTTCCTTCCGACCCTCACCCGATCTATGTTTCTCTGCTAGTTTATTTTTTTCTCTTTCTTCTAAAATTTGTCTTTTTTGCAGAGACACTCTGACTGGCGGCTTTTCTCATCTGCCACCTTGGCTTCTCCTCTATGTATTCTTTTTTCTTTTTTCTCTTCTCACCGTGTATTTTTAAATAGCTTATCTTCAAGCTCACTGAATCTGTCTTCTGCTGCTTGGTTCTGCTGTTGAGAGGTGCTGATGCATTTTTCAGTTTGTCAATTGTCAGTTCATGATTGCGGAGGTTGAGATTTCTGCTGAACGCAAAATCCAGGTGTGAGGAAGAAAATTATGACACACATTATGACATGAATGGACTTTGAGGACATTATGCCAAGTGAGATAAGCCAGTCACAAAAGGACAAATACTGTATGATTTCACTTACGTAGGGTACCTCAAGTAGTCAAATTTATAGAGACAAGGAGTAGAATGGTGGTTTCCAGGGGTGGAGGGAAGGGTAACGAGGAGTTATTGGTTAATGGGCACAGAGTTTCAGTTTTGCAACATGAAAAGAGTTGTAGAGATCAGTGGTGTTGACGGTTGCCCAACAGTGTGAATGTACTTAATGCCACTGAACTGCACACTTAAAAATGGTTAAGATGGTAAATTTTATGTTATTTGTATTTTCTGTTACATGTATTTATGTGTATTTCACCACAATTAAAAATAAAAAGAGATCTCAGTGTGCCCATAGGGTGTGGGTGGCAGGAAGCATTAAGACGTAGAAGTTCTGATGATGATAACAGAGTTAGGGTAGGGGCAGGCTGGTAGAAGACAGCCAGGAGGAGCAGAGGGGGTGGCACTGCAGGACAGCACATGCATCAGGGGAGCAGGCTTTGCCGGGGGCCGGGGAGTGGTGGTCTGGATGTCATGATGGGGGGGTGTGAGGACTCCCATCCCCTGGCTCTGAGATAAGATGGCGTGAGTAGGACCAGCACCAGTTCACAGGTGTCAGGAGAAACCGTGTTTGGGGGACAGTGTCTTTAAGGCAAGGAGGCAGAGCAAAGAATCCAGCGAGAGACCGAGAATGTCAGGATGCCCAGGGCCCGGCAGGAGCGAAGGGTGGTGGAAGTTGTGGAGCGCTTGGTTCAATAATGAATTTGAGTGCAGGAGGATCACGTGACTTCATAGCCTCATCTGCGGGTGCTGAGGTGTCGAGCAAGGGCACTGAGGCTTGAGGAGACTCACCATAGTCCCTGGTAGCAGAACTGAAGTGTGGCCCTAGCAGTGTCCTTCCGAAGGCTCTGCGGTGGAGGGGATTTAGAAGTTGTGGTGAATTCTGTGGTCCCAGAGGGTTAGAGACCGGCCTCCAGAGGGCCCCCCACTCTCCATCCCATGCCCATGCCAGACATCACAACATGAGCATGACGCCCCCTCCCCGATAAATTCAGACGTGAACTTAGACTCCTTCTCTACATAATTCCCCATAGAGCCAAACCAGAAATCTATTTACCAGCCTTGACTTAGGCCAACATGTTTATTTTATGGTCAAGGAAGCTGAGGTTAAGAGAGGGCAAGTGATTGGCCCAGGCCAGGCTGGGACCAAAATTCAGATTTCCTGTTTTCCATACCACTGTGGGACATCTGCTAGCTCAGGGGTCCAATGGGTATTGATGGAAGGCTGAGCACTGCTCATGAGCTTCCCTAAAGGGTTAGCCATAGACAAGGGACAGGCATGGAAACAATTCACCAAAGAAGAGGGGTGGGAGTGAGATAGCGAGGGAGAGAATGAGAGAGAAGTGAGAGGCCAGATGGAAACCCAGGCAGGCCCAGCACCTTCTGACTCATACTTGAGGCTGTGGAAGGGCCAGGCAGGGCAACTGCCTTCCCTTCCCTCTTCCCAGAGAGATCAGAGGCTCTGTGGCATGTGGGTGGACCAGTTTAGCTTCCAGTTAGTTCCAGGTCATTCTGAAAAAGGGGTTAAAAGGAAAGCAAACCTATCTGTTAATATTTGAGAAAGCTCTGAGAACAGGCTGCACTGGTAGAAGCCAGCTCCTTTCCCTCCTAGCTGGAAATATAAAAACCACAAAATCACATTTTGGATCTTTTTTAAAAATGAAAACAAAACTAAACAAAAATTATCTTGTCAGACCACACAAGCCACACAGGCTTCCAACAAAGCTCAGGAATCTTTCTAGAGCAGCCACAGACACACATGTCCTTCAGCAGAGCCCATGAGGAGCAACTGATTCACCTGAGAATAGGCGTTTCCAGGCTGGACCCCAGGAGAGTCTCCAGCTGGTGAGGAGCCACCCTGAGCCGTCTGGAGCCTGAGTAATCTAGCTGCCCTGTCACGGCTGCTGGCTGCCATCCAAGCCCGGGGCACAGAAATGAGTAACTGAGCTTCCTCTGGGAGGGAGGAAACAGTTAAAGTTGCAGCAGCTGTAATCACGCAGGCGTGGCTCTCTTGTCCACTTGGGCTGTGCAGATCTGGGCCCAAAGGCAGAGGAAGGGCGGCTTAGGCGGCAGAGTCTCCCAGATGGCAGAGTTGGATCTCATGGCTCCAGGGCCACTACCTGGGGCCACTGCTCACTCTCTGGCCCCTCTCAGTCCAGACTCCGGGCCGAACAGCCCGGCAGAAGAAGAGGAGGTGGGCTCCCTGGAGAGACCGGATGGGGAGGCCGAGGGACAGGACGGCGGCTCTGCAGAGCAGGAGGCCCCCGGAGGCGAGGAGGAGGAGGAGATCCTGTGTGATTTCTGCCTGGGGACCAGCAGGGTGAGGGCGGTGAAGTCCTGTCTGACCTGCATGATGAATTACTGTGAAGAGCACCTGCGGCCGCACCAGGAGAACAGCAAACTGCACAGCCACCAGCTGACGGAGCCGGTGCGGGACCGCGACCTGCGCACCTGCCCCACCCACCACAGCCCACTGGTCGCCTTCTGCCGCCAGGATGGGCAGAGCATCTGCCAGGAGTGTGGCCAGGAGGAGCACAGGGGCCACGCCAAGATCTCCCTGGATGCAGCCCGCAGGGACAAGGAGGCGAGTGCTCGGGTCCATCCGTGCGGGAAAGGGCAGTGGGGGATGTGCTCAGGGAGGGGCCCGGCATGCCGCAGCTTCGGGATCTGCCGGTTTCACTGTTTTGCTCCAAGTGCACCTGAAAGGAAGGACTTTAGCCTCAGTACCTGGCTGCTTGGTTGGCGTAAATATCTACTGCACTTGGCTTTGGAAACTGTTAGGTCACTCTGTCGCCGTCTCTGCCCGCCGTCTCTGTGCTATCTGTCTGTGTCTGGCTCTCCTACTTGCTGGTTCCTTGCTGTTTCTCACTCAGCGTTCAGGGACCTGTGTTTGGGTGTGCTTTGAGGAAATTCTGGGACTTCGGGGAGTGGTGGTTCCCTATGGCTGGGTCCGCATGGCATGTCCACTTTCTATCAATGAAATACAAACCTTGGCAGGAATCAAGAGAAAAGAATAAATCTTTCCCCTAATTTCTGTTTCTATCTTTACCCCCAAACAAGAGGCCAGTAGAATGAACAAGCTCCTCTGGAGATAACTGATGTGAAATCCAGCTTGAAAAGTACTAAGAGAACATAAAATTTGAAACTCACATCCAGGCCTAATGCCAAGGATGGCTTAACTTAGGGAAAATAAAAATTCCTCACCAGACGCAGGTATCAGGAGAGACTGAGAAACACTGGGCTCATAGCCTGTAACTGTATTTCCATCAGATAAGGAAACTTTCTAGAACAACTAGCTTTTCTTTGCCCTAAAGCTGAGAGCCTAGAGAAGTTCTTGGGAATCGATTTAGCAACTCTGTGTGCTTTGTTCCTCCTACTGCGACTTTCCATGAGAACTTTTTTTCAGTAGGGAAGCGCAGTTGACTTTTGTCCCACATTCCTTGTGTTCGCAGCCACGGCAGCTCCCAGTTTGCACTGCATGGAGATGGCAGGCACACAGCCATTTCTTGGCAAACGTTCCCAGGCGTCAAAGCAAAGAGGTTTCTGGAAAAGGGGGTTTACTAGCTGGGGCCCCTCCTCTATGCTCATCCCTAGACATAGATTTTATCTGGTGCTACTGGGACTTGTTCTGGAAAGCTCTGTATTTCAGATGGTAATGAGTCACCCTTTCTGGCCCTGGAAGCCACTCGCCAACTGTTTCTGGGATTTCTAGTGTCAGGATATGTCCCGTCAGGAGAGCATGTAGATGAACACGTATATCAAAGGAAAAAGCTCCATGTAATTGAGGAAGGTCGACTTCACTGAGTATTGCCATGTGCTAAATGCTTTTTGTGGATTTTCTCACCCAATCCTCAAATGACTCTATGACCTGGGGACTCATTATCTCCACCACACTTGTCCAAGTTCATATGATCAACTAAGGCACGGAATGAGGAATGGAAGCTTCTGAAAAGCCATCCTATGGGAGGGACATGCAGCAAGGACTCCAAAATCACATTATTATAACTTTACTTCTTTTTTCCTTGTACCAAAAACCTTGCCATACATACATTAGAGAGATTAAGACAAAGTCTACTGCTTTTCCCTTTGGGGATAATATCTGAATTTTATTACTTTTAACCAGAAAAGTGATGCATCAAGATGTTAAAAAACATCTCCACTAAACAATGCAACAGATTTAGGAGGGTCTCCAGCTCTTCCTGGATCCTCAGACCCCCTTCTGCCCTCAGGGGCTATTACTATCTGTGGTCTACACTTTGTTTCTTTTTAGAAATGATGCCTGTACCAACACAGATACAATGTAAACTTTAAAGAGGGGGCCTAGTGTATTACAGAGACTTGGGGTAATTGTAATTCCCAGCAGGAGGAGTTGTGCGGAGCATGTGAAGAACTCTGAAGTTCAGACATCCTAGGAAAGAACCGTGTAAGGTCAGATGAGGACAAGTGGGACAGGGGCTTGAGTGCAGTTTGGGCTGGAAAGCAGTGTGGCTATGGCACAGTCCCATGCCCTAGACTCCTCTGCTGGAAAGAGCCTTTCTGCACTATGTCCTTGATTTCGGCTCCGAGAACAAGTTTACTCTAAGTGAAGTCACACTTTA
The DNA here is from genome assembly GCA_963575035.1 of Avahi laniger. Classification (NCBI taxonomy): domain Eukaryota; kingdom Metazoa; phylum Chordata; class Mammalia; order Primates; family Indriidae; genus Avahi; species Avahi laniger. The sequence continues at coordinate 54,697 of CAUYSK010103395.1, read as the reverse complement.
GGTGGCTCCCCCAAATATTAGGAACCAAAAGATTTCTTACAAGGAGCCCAAGATACGAGACCAGAAGACATAGGAGGCTGCAACTTCTGCCAGGATTATTTTAAAAGTGTTAATGGATGTAACTGGGACTCCAGAAGCCCAAGTGCCCTTCAGCCATCCCAAGCCTGCTGGACTTACTTGCTGAAGGTCACTTTGGAGCCTGCCAAGGGCTGATTACCCAGGCAGGCGTGCTGTGTATAGGAAACTGCACTTGGCGGGGGCAGCCATGATGCAAAGGCGCTGAAATCCAGCTTGGGATCCACAGAGGGACTCATTTCTTGATTAACCGAGTGAGCTCTTTCTGAAGCTCCCGTGGATTTAGCTATGCCAGTGGGCAAAAACTCTGGGCTTTGAGAGGCAGGCATTCTTTGATTATTTGTTCTGTCCTGCCGAGCTTCCAGCTATTCCTGGCGGGGACCTCAGCACTTCCCTTTGACCTAGCCCAGCATCTCCAGGCCCCTTGGGTCGTAAGGGCAGCCGGGCTTGGCTGCTGGCTACTAACTACTCTTACAGTCTCTGAATCTCAGACTTGCTGCCATGCAAATGAAACTCTGTGTGTGTGTGTGTGTGTGTGTGTGTGTGTGTGTGTGTGATGGAAAATTTGGACTCCTTTATGACCGCCTTTGCTGTTTGTTCTAACTCATGTTCTTTTCTGTTCTTCAAGCTTATCAAATATTATTGAGTGTTTCCATGGGCTAAGTGCTAGGCTGCACTGTCTGCTCTCTGGGAGCTTGAACTCTGATGCATCAGGATGCCAAGGTGCATGCCCTAGCTCAGTGGAGTGCCAAAGGGCTAGCACAATGCAACTGCCACACATTCAAAGAGGGGAGCTGTCCCTGGGAGCGAGGTCAGGTCGGGGTTCCTAGAGGAGGGAAGATCTGAGTTGAGCCTTGTCTTAGATTTTTGGAGACCGCTAGTGCCAAGACATGACGTTCAATCTCAGCATTGGTCCCAGAAAGTTCAGGACTGGATGCTGACTGTGGACACTGTCTCCCTGTCGAGCAAGCACCACTTATCTGAGAGCAGAAGTGTTCTTGCTTGTCTGGGGAGCAGTTAGCCAGCATCACTCAGCCTGCTTGCTGTGATCAAGAGGTAGGTTACATATGGCCACTCAGGAAAAGAATTCTTTTCAGAAATTTTGAGGAATGCTTTGGACTCTGTATTGTGTAACTTGTTTTTTCTTAAATATTCTTCCAGGCTATAAGTATTTCAAGAGCAGGGAGTGTATGTCTCATTTGCCTGGACTGTTATGTGCTGATGTCTACTGGCATGTAGGTTCTGACCAGCTGACTGAGGATGTCATGTGGACTCTGGTGCTGCCAAAGGCAAACTCTCCAGAAGGGCTGTCCTCACACGGTTGGAAACACAAAGGGACTGACACCCTCTGGGAGTTTCTTCTCTCATCTCACTCCTGCTGTTCCTGTTTGTACCTCTCATCCAGCTCCAGTTCACCAAGCTCTGGGTACCACCTTCGCTCTGTAGAGAGAAGGAACAATTCTGTTATCATATTTATGTGATCTTGCACCAGAGAAGCTAACTGATTTGACAGAGATCATATAGCCAGCAGGCGGTGGGTCTTTGGACCTTAAATATTGTGCCTTTGGCACATTTGCGATGTTACCCAAAAGGCCATCAGGATAGCTAGTATAAACAGTAGAAAGGAGAGCTTTATTGATCATATCGGTTTGCAAACCAGCAAGCGAGAGTCTATGGTGTGCACTGGAGGTGCTCTCTCTTAGAAGAGAGAAGGGGCAGTTTGGTTTTATGCCTCACAGGGTCCGCGTTACACAATAGAGTCATACATATTCAGCAGCTTTTAGGGGAAAGCTATACATATTTATGAGGTGAGCTGAGCACAGGCACAATGGGTAAACCTATGTGGACTATACATCCCATGTTCACTTTGAAGCGGGGTTTTAGCATTAAAATGAGGTGGGATTTGGCTCTTTATGTCAAAAGGTGAACTATAGGACACAAAGACAGTTTGTATGCAGCCTGTATGAGCTGGCTGAAGCTGGCTTAAGCTCTGCATTGCTTATCAGAAAAGAATGCTTGCAAGGCCATCCAGTGTCCAGTCCGATTTGCAGTGGGGTGGGTTATAAATCACAGTTAGGCAGTGTCTGATAATTTGCATAATACCTCCTGTTGTTAGGGAGATTAGCAAGAGTGTGGGTTGTCTTGTAGCTGTAGGAATTCAGAAATTTGCCATGTCGGCTGGGTCCTGAACCCTTGACCCGTAGTCAACTTTTGTTCCTTTACCCTTAAGGTCCATGTTAGTGGATAAAGGGACATCTGCTTTGGCCTCTCAGATCACAGTGATGACCCAGCTGAAGGAGGAAGGCTGCTCTGTGCCCGTCAATGTAGAGCTCTCCATGCTCATAGGCACCTCTGTCTGCTCTGTGCAGGGCCCACCCTGCCCTGAGCTGTGTGTGTGTGGCTGACATCTTGGGAAATCCCTGAAGCCAGAGTTTGAGGCATCCCATTATTATCTAGAACAGGAATAACTGGAGACTCAAGTCTCCCCAAGTGGCTCCACCTTTTGTAATAATTGGGAGTGCCTTCCCTTGGGGTGACTCACTCAGAGAGCTCCCCATTAGGTCCGTAGGAGTCCTTTTCTCCTTTAATGGCAGTCTGCAGATGACAGAGAGATGCCTGCCTGCTCCCTGGATACCCCCTGGGTGTCTCTCTGTGGCATTGCTGCTGCGGACTACTTCGCCATATTCTGAGGTCCATGCTGTTTGGGTGCCGCATTGCACTAGCCTGTTGCTAGGGTGTGTGTGTGTTCTGTTGTGTCCTCACCACCTTCCTTCGAGCGAGCAGTTCATGTTTCACCCAGAATGGGTCACTGTGTAAACGTTTTCAATAGATCAGGATTCCAGGATTGCCCCCGAATTGGCCAGACCCTCCCCCATTCCCAGGCATCAGGTTTCAGGCATTAGGGGCGAGAGGTCACTGGGGCTCCCTCAGCTCCACTGTCAGTGACCTGGAGCCCGAGCAAACCCCACGTGCCTTCTGCAGAGCATCCTTGAGAGGTGAGCCCCTGCCTGCAGCTGTTCCCCTCACGGGGGTCTGGCATCCCCCCAGGCTTCAGTGGGAGAATGAAGAGACACTTAGTTTCTGCCCTCTGGGTTTTATTAGGACGTAATGACTCATAGCTTTAAATGCAGATAGACACTATTAAAAGCTGTGAAAGCTTTTTTTTTTTTCTGTCTTGCCTTTAGGGAAGTAGGAAAGTGATAGGACCTCTGAAGTTTGTAAAGGCTTAAGCTTTGTGCCTTGGTACACTCCTTGGCAGAAGGTGCTTAGTAAGTCCCAGGAGGCGAGAGTGCAGCCGGGGTCAAAGCGGGCAAACCCCAGGTTCTCAGGCAAGCATTGGCCGTGGCTGGGGGTGTCTCTGCCCAGAGCTGGTGACAGAAAGCAGCTGTGGCAGCAATAATAATAACAACAGTGATGATGATGATGATGGCAATTACTGGCATTTATGGGGCACTTACAATGTGCCTGGTACTATACGAATTCTTAGTTTAACGTACATTAGCTCATTCCATCCCTTCTCTCATAATCCTATACAGTAGACACTTTATTTATCCCGAGCTCACAGATGAAGAAATGAGTTTGGAGGCATTAGTCATGAAATAATAAGAAATATGTGTTTGGTCTCTGCCCCCATTTCCTGGCTCACAGCTCAAAAAACTCTTGGAATCTCTGCAACAATGTGTGTTTTTTTTTTGTCTGCTGATGTGATGACTGGTGGCTGGGGCTCCTGGATACCCTCAGGATGGGGGCTAGTTGGCAGGGGAACCAGCCCTGTGATTGGAGGGTTGGAACGTTCAGCCCATCCTCTGACCCCCAGGAGAGAAGTGGGGCTGAAGGTTGAGTTGATCACCAATGGCCAATGATCTATCAATCATGCCTACGTGATGAAGCCTCCGTCAAAACTGAAAAGGCCGGGTTTCCGGGAGCTCCTGGACTGTTGAACACGTGGAGATGGCTGGCAGGTGGGGCTCCTGGAGAGGGCCCCGCAGCCCGGCAGCCCTCCCCTGACCTGCCTCAGGCATCTCTCCCATGGGCTGTTCCTGAGTTGTATCCTTTTTTAATAAACTGGTAGATGCAAGCAAAGTGTTTCTGCGAGTTCTGTGGGCCAATCTAGGAACTAATCAAACTTGAGGAAGGGATTCTGGGAACCCTGATCTATAGCTGCTTGGTCAGAAGCACAGAAGCAGCTGGACTTTCCACTGGCATCTGAAGGGAGTGGTCTTGTGGGTTGAGCCCTGACCTGTGGGCCAAGCAGGTAGTGCCAGAGTTGAGTCAAAGCTTAGGACACCCGGCTGGTGTCAGTGAATCGCTTGGTGCGGGACACAAAACCCACACGTTTTGATCACAAAAGTGTTGTGTGGTGAGTGTGAGTACAAGAAGAAGAAAGTGTGTTTTTCCTATACATGAATAAATTTGTCCGAAGGCTCAACTGGTAGATAAAAAACTGGGTTTCCCACCTGGCCGCCTGGCTCCAGCCTGTCGTCATTGTGAGGCTGTTCTGAGGACCCAGGCTCAACTCCACTGATGAACCTGGATAAGTGGCTTGATGTTATCATCTATGAATGGGGATAATAATAATTTTTACCTAGTGTGGGTGTGGTAAGGATGATATGAGGCAATCCATATAATGCTTTGAAATGATGGCCAGCACAGTGGACGTTCTCGGTGCATTTCGGCAGATTTATGTTGCCTTCAGCCCCGGGAGTGAGCTGCCTCACCGCCAGTGCCGTGTGCCTCCAGGCTGGCCTCTGACAGCAGCTTCAGGGGTCACGCTCCTTCCCAGAGATGAAGGGCAGAGACCTCAAGGATGGAAAGTGCCCTTTTCCTTGGGACCCTCTGTGTGCATGGGGCTCCTTCCTGCCTAACTCTCTCCATTCTGCTTCTTAGGCTGAACTTCGGTGCACCCAGTTAGACCTGGAGCGGAAGCTCAAGTTGAATGAGAATGCCATCGCCAGGCTCCAAGCCAACCACAAATCTGTTCTGGTAAGGCTGGTCTGGGTCATATGTTGGCTTCAGCACCCCTGGCTGCCACTCCAGGGTCAGCCAGGCCCATCTGGGCTTGTGGGACACGGGGCTGCAGGCCCAGCCTCCGTGTCTACAGGTTCCTTGGGGTTCCTCAGCAAGTGAGAATTTGGTACCATTGGCCTACTTTGATATCTCAATACCAAGATTTGTTATACAATCAGCTTAAATTTCCATACTGCCAAGTGATTTGCTTTTTAACAATATACAAGGAACCAAGACTAGTCCTGTAAGAACAGCATTCCATTCTGCATAAATACGCTCACCGTGCAATTGCTTGCATGCCATGGTTGTCTACACACACCCTAAACATTTTGTGGCAACTCTGTGCCTGGTAGAGACACCATAATCTTCGATGTGCTTTTGGCTCTGATAGACTCAGTGGTCAGTTTCATCAGGCATAATGAAATGCTAAGAAAACTAATTCATGCTACTGATTTGTACCAAGAAGCCAAATTAGTAATTTGCTTCTTGAAATATGACTATCAAGTATACTGAATATATGTATTGTCCCTGTAGGAAAATCAATTTCAGAAACTTGATTAACAGTCCCAGACTGTCAGAGCTGGAAGAAATCTCAGAGGCCATGTAGTCATCCACTTTCTCATCAAATGGATGAGGAGACTTATGTTTCTGCATGTTGAGTGTTGATGAGGTTGGATGCCTCACTGACAGGTGCTTGGCTGTCTCCCACCCCATCCCTGCAGGTGTCAGTGTCAGAGGTAAGAGCGGTGGCCGAAGAGCAGTTTGGGGAACTCCTTGCTGCTGTGAGGAAGGCCCAGGTCGACGTGATGCTCTTCCTGGAGGAGAAGGAGCAAGCTGCTCTGAGCCAGGCCAACGGCATCAAGACGCACCTGGAGTACCGCGGTGCAGAGATGGCGAAGAGCAGGGAGGAGCTGGAGAGGATAGCTGCCATCAGCAACACCGTCCTGTTCCTGGAGGTACGGGGCGGGCAGGGGGAGCAGGGGGAGCAGGGCTGACCCCGCTAGGCTGTGACAGACCTGCGAATGGCAAATCTGCTCTTTGACACGTGGGATACACAGGGAACTGTGGGAACAGAGAGGGACAGATCTTAATTCAGCAGAGTACAGGAGGGTTAGGGAGGGAGGACTGCTCAGAGCAGGGAAGCTTGAAGCAGGTCCTGGAAGACAAACCAGGTTCAGGGTGCAGTATGCTCCAGGTAAAGGGAACAGCATATGCAAAGGCTCAGAGGTTTAAGAACACACGGCTGACGTGGGAAGCCAAGGCGCTTTCACAAGCGTGGAGCACAGGATGCGGGGAGCATAGCACTGGGAGATGAGGCCAGGCAGGCATCTGGCTGCGAAGAATGTGATGAGAGCAGGTAAGCGTGTTTTGTAAACCGCTCAGGAGTCGTGGTAGGTTGGTGGTATGGAGAGGCTTGCCTGGCAGGGATGACACTGCAGCCCTGCTGCTTTTCAGAGAGGATTGTGTGTGCCCGGGCGATTGAGGAAGGGTCAACAGAGGAGGTGGAACTTTTCATCACAATTTATCATTATATATTAAGCCATAGGCCATCAGAGCCAGATCTTGCAGGAAAGGAACACGAGCGCGGGGGTAAATTCTGTCATCCTGGATCTGTGTAGGTTTTAGGAAGTCACTTCACCTCTTTGGGTCTCAAATTTCTCATTTACCAACAAGCAGGTTGGTGTAAACAATTCATAGGGTTCCTTCTAAGTTTTAATATTCCAAAATGCAAATAATTTTTCTCACTTGCATTTTTGAAAAAATTCCCTTCTGGTTATAACAGACGTAAATGTTTGCCATGAAAAAACTTGGAAAATACGGAATGAGTGGAAAAAAATCACCCACAATCCCAGCACTCAACGACAGTCATAGTTTTAATGAGTAAGAGAAAGAAAAGCAGAGAAAGATAGACAAAAACACTGACTGTATCTCGCTTTCTGTCAGTTTAGTTGCTTTTCAATAGCACAAAATAAAAGAATAAATATCTGGCTTCCTGTGTCACAAGTTTCTCCCAAGATCTCCTACTTAAAGAGTATATAAATAATTTCTCTTTGTTTTCTTTTCTCCTTTTGTAACTTTATTTTTAACATAAAAACTTTAATATGTATAAAATAAATTTTATTTATTTATTTTGGTGAAAGATAGCTTGTTTTCTCCCAAATTGTTAGTCAATCAAAACAATAACATTTATCAAATAATTCATTCTTTCCCCCGCTGATTTAAAATGCTACTTTTGACAGGTACAGTACAAATCTATACACAACATTAACATTTGATTTAGCTTTCTCTCTTATCAACTCTCTGCTTTGGACTTCCATGGCTCTATCTAACCATTTTGGGATAAAAATGGTTTTCTTCACTGAGTTTTCTGCTATTTAATGCTTTAATTGAGCCTGAATTTTGACACTGTGTTATGCCTGAAAGCAAACTTTCCTGATCACCACATTGTTTTGAAATTTAAGTGGCTTCATGTGACTATTTATGTGAAAACACTTTCCAAACTCTCAAGCACAGAACAAGAATTACAGAAAATTATGCATTGGATTGAATTAACAAGGAAAAGGCAGCATTCCTGCCGGAGGACTTGTTTGTGGATCTTCAGATACTGCAATCAGCTCCTCAATTACCTACCACACCATGGCTCGTGTTTAAATTATCCAAAAAAATTAAAAATTAAAAAGAAATTTTTAAAAAGAGCTGAGAAAATGAACAGAGCAGGAATGTTTTTATTCTTTGGTCTCCAGTCTGGGCTGTGCATGGGAGCTATTCGTGGACGTCTAGTGTCTTTCAATTTTTTAAAAGACCGCTTTTCTTAGGGTCTAGCAGCACAGAAAAGTGCTTTCTACCTAGTCGGACCCTGAGATGAACACTTCCCATACACTCTTTGTGAAGGACACATTACTGTCGGCCGGTCGTACAGATGTAGAAAGTGCTATACTGAGGAGAGCAGCTAATTTAAGAAACACAGAAACCACAGCAAGTGCTGCCGTTGCCTTCCCCGCAGGAGTACTGCCAGCTGAAGAACACCGAGGACAGCGACGCCTTCCCCAGCGTTTACATAGGCCTGAAGGACAAACTCTCGGGCATCCGCAAGGTCATCACGGACTCCACTGTACACTTAATCCAGTTGCTGCAGAACTATAAGGGAAAGCTCCAGGAGTTCGCCAAGGAAGGTGAGAGGCTTTCTGGGCCCTGAGCTGCGGTGGGTGTGTCTCTACCAGTGATTGACAGGGAGGCGAGAGTGGCCGGAGGAGGGAGGGTGAAATCAGGGGAACGTGTCACTTCCAAAGCCAGCCTTCAGATAGGCCATGACGAAGAGGCCCTCATCTTGATGCTTTTATTTTACAAGTAAGACCAAGAGACGGTAAATTGGTCACATCATGCAACTGGCTGGCATTTCCAGGACTAGTTCCTCAGGTTGCCGATGCTTGTACTTTTAAGTGAAATCCAAGTCAGTCTGGGATCTTTTTCAGCAGATTTTGCCTCATGAGGGAAATGTTGTCCTTCAAGCATGCTTCTCTGAGACATTACCAGGCTCCAGCCCCTTCCTGCCCCTGGAAGCCCAGAGAAGGGTTGCTGGGAAGTCCTGACGACCTGGGCAGGTGTGCGTTCCTAACTGTCTGATTTTCTAGAGGAATATGACATCAGGACCCAAGTGTCTGCTGTTCAGCGCAAATATCGGATTTTGAAACCTGAGCCCAGCACCAGGGAACAGTTCCTCCAATGTAAGTCACCAGCAGCTTCCCCTTCCCCGTTTGTTGACGTCAGCGTAATGCTTTGCTGAAGCAAGAACCACCATCTCTCATGTAGGTTTCAGGTTCTTGCAACCTCGTGTCTATCCCTAAATGATAGGCTTCTAAAAATGCAATTAAAATTTTTTTTTAATTTTTCATTTTGAAATAATTTAAAACTTACAGAAATATTACAGAAATAGGACAAAGAATTCCCAGATACCTTTCACTCAGCTTTTCCAAATGTTAGCACTTTATATAGCTACAGTACCTTGATCAAAACCAGGGAATTAACATTGCTATAATGCTATTAACTAATCTACAGACTGATTCAGGTTTCACCAAATGTTCTACCATGTTCCTTTTTCTTGCTCAAAGTTCAATCCAGGATCACAGATGTTTCCATGTCTCCTTAGTCCCCTCCATTTGGGGTCAGTCCCTCAGTCTTTGTCTTTCATGACCTTGGTGCTTTGAAGAGTCCTGGCCAGATGGTTCATTCTGAAGTCTGGCTTGGCCAGAATTGCATAACACATTGTCCTATCATTATGTGGTATTGACCTGGTCTGTTAGCATTTTAAAAACACTGTACAGTTGACCCTCGAATCATGCAGGGGTTAGGGGTATTGATTCCCTGTGCAGTTGAGAATCCACATGCAACTTCTGACTTCCCCCAAACTTAATACTATAGTAATAGCCTACTGTTGACCTGAAGCCTTACTGATAACATAGTCAACACATATTTTCTATTATATGTATTATAAACTTTATTCTTACAATGAAGTCAGTCAGAGAAAAGAAAATGTTAAGAAAATCATAATAGAAAATATATTTACTATTCATTAAGTGGAAGTGGATCATCACAAAGGCCTTCATCCTCATCGTCTTCCCATTGAGTAGGCTGAGGAGGAGGGGCAGGTCTTGCTGTCTCGGGGTGGCAGAGGCAGAAGAAAATGCAGGCATGAGCAGACTTGCACATTTTAAACCCATGTTCTTCCAGGGTCAACTGTATTTCTAATCAATACTTCATTACGGAATAAGTTCAAGAGATCTGTCGTACAACATGGTGACTATAGTTAAATAACAATGTGATGTATACTTGAAAATTGCTTACAGTAGATTTTAAGTGTCTTTACTACACACAAAAAATAAGTATGTGAGGTAATGCATATGTTAAGTAGCCTGATTTAGCCATTCCACAATGCATCTGTATTTCAAGATATCATGTTGTACACCATAAACATACATAATTTTTATTTGTCAAATAAATTAAATTAAAAACATACTTCATCATAGTCAACACATCCGTGAGGTTTCATCTCCTAGTAGAGGAAAGACTGGCATCTATGTAGTTCATGCTCATTTTTATGCCGTCTTTTTGGAACACCGAACCCTGCTTCTGCTTGTTTTCCGAGGCTGACCACTGGCCAACTAACTCGCAAGCCGCCTCTTCCTCTGGTTATGACCTGGGGCTGCAGGTTGCCATGACTACCTCCTGTTCTTGCCACAGCTCCTGCTTTCTCCCAGGCTCTCTTGGCTCCCACACAGTTTCCTTCCTTCCTTCCTGCTTCCCGACAGAAGCACATCTGTATTTTACAGAGAGACATAGTTAATACAAGAACCTAAGTACCCTTTATTCTTAACATTAAAATAAAAATTAAACATATCTTTTTATAATCCATCTTCTTTTGCGTTACAAGTATCTTTTTTCACTCATGATATTAACTTTTCTCTTGTTAATATTATTATGAACTCTTGACCTTTTATCAACTCAGATTGTTTCAACTGTCCAAGTTCTGTGGCTCCAACTGCCAACCTGACCAGTGGGAGCCACTTTCAAGCTGGCCTCTTCTTCCTGGAAATGGCGACATTCTGCCCTTGACATTGTTAAAAGTATCATTGCTTTCTGGCACTAACAATGTTCCAGACCCCTTAACGTTTCCTTATCCCAAGACACAGAATCACCTATTCTCCAAGGAGTACTGGATCCCCTTAGATGAGAAGAGTGTGGTTGTTCCAAATCTGCATGCTAAGAATTGCCAAAAGAGTTGGCTGTGAGCAAAAGTGCCACCACTGTGCTGTTGGGCCACTTTTAGTAACATGGAGCTTCAGACTTATGCCTTATTTTCCCTTTTACCGTATTAGATTGTATGTTCTTCTTTTCTTCCAGGGCGTGTTCTTATTGACCACTAAGAATTTCTCTTATCTAGACAAAAAGAAGTTTGGAAAACTCTGGGTTAAACTGAGAGAACTTTTTAAATTACAAGATTTTAAAAATAACTTTTAAAATGCTAATTCATTTAGGAAGTGTATACTGAGCATCTTCTCTGAGCTAGAGCCCCAGGAGAGTCCCATGCAAAATGTGGAGTTTATAGATTAGAAGGAGGACAAGCATGACGCAAACACACGTGCGAATTTATTATTACAAACGGTGACGAGTACCATGAAGTTTAAAAAGCCAGAGTGCTCTGAGAGGGTGATTTCGAAGTCACAGAGGGCCTCTCGGAGGACACGAATGCTCAGCCACAGCCTGACATCAGTAGGAATCACCCAGACTCAGAGCAGGGACAACAGTCACATCGCGGAGGGGACAGGCTGTGCTGAAGCCCCAAAGTGGGGTGAGTGTTGAGCAGGTCTGAGCTCAGAGACACTGGGACGTGGTGATCCAGGGGAAGACAGTGGGCGACACAGGCAAGCGCCAGCCTTTTCCGAGGAGGAGGGGCAACTTGATTCGCCTTAGCCCGTGAAACAAGCACCGTGGCTCCGCCCTGGAGAGGGATTCGAAGGAGGGTGAGAGAGGGCAGCACCAGCAGTCGGAAACTGTTGCACGAGTCCAGGCGAGACTGGTGGCGCCTTAGCTGGGGACTGAGGCACAGGCTGGAGAGAAGTGGCAGCATCTACAGCACTTGCTGCTGCCTGTGTGTGCGGCAGGGATGGGGTGAAGAGGAGGGCAGAAGAAATGTCAAAAACGACCTTGAGTTTGACTTGAGCAACTGGGTGCATGGAGACACTATTATTCCCTGGGGTCAGGAAGAGAATATGAGGGCATGTTTGAGAGTTCACCATGCTACATATTGGTCAAATATTTTTAAAAATGGATGAACCGATCAAATATGGGTAATGAGTACCTACTTCCCCAAATCCTTGCCAACACTGGGTAGCATGGTGCCTGGCTTTCAACACTTATTCGTTGAATGAGTAAATTATTTCTTGATTCAGTTCACCAAATAATACAGTAAACATCAAGCAATGTGAGCTTCAGAAAGGAAGGCAGCAGAGAGTGACTTGTGTTTTGTTTTCTGTGTTCATTCACTTGGGGGAACAGCAGCCAGGGTAAACAGATGGATGTTTTCTCACACATGCTTTGGAGGCTGGCTGGGTTTGAAGCCTTCTGTCTGATCAGCTGTCAGTTCCTGAAATACTCTCCTGCCTTCTGTACCTCCTCAGATGCACATGACATCACGTTCGACCCCGACACGGCACACAGGTATCTCCGGCTGCAGGAGGACAACCGCAAGGTCACCAACACCTCGCCCTGGGAGCATCCGTACCCGGACCTGCCCAGCAGGTTCACGCACTGGCGGCAGGTGCTGTCCCAGCAGAGTCTGTTCCTGCACAGGTACTATTTCGAGGTAGAGGTCTCCGGGGCAGGCACCTACGTCGGCCTGACCTGCAAAGGCATCGACCGGAAAGGGGAGGAGCGCAATAGCTGCATTTCCGGAAACGACTTCTCCTGGAGCCTGCAGTGGAACGGGAAGGAGTTCACAGCCTGGCACAGCGACACCGAGACCCCGCTTAAAGCCAGCCCTTTCCGGAGGCTCGGGATCTACGTCGACTTCCCAGGAGGGACCCTTTCCTTCTATGGCGTGGAGTACGATGCCATGACTCTGGTTCACAAGTTTGATTGCAAGTTTTCAGAGCCAGTCTATGCTGCCTTCTGGCTTTCCAAGAAGGAAAACACCGTCCGGATTGCGGATCTGGGAGAGGAACCCGAGAAGCCAGCACCATCTGCAGTGGAGGCTGCTGCCTAGACTCCAGGATCCGTATCCCAGACCTCTGCTAACCACAATGACCGGGCAGCAGCTTGCATTTTAAGGGTGACTTGGGGGCAGAAGCGTCTGCCAGTGGTAGCTGGCTTCGGAAATCAGGTGTGTCTGTGAAGAGGGGAAGGTTATCTGCCTGCTCTTTTTTTCGCTTCGTGCAACGCTGTCCTCTATATGTTTGTAGTAACTGTTAGGTGCCGACGTCTCCCTTATCGTCTTCTAGCGATAGTGTCGTGTCTGCTCAGGTGAATGTCACACTGTGCCCAGAAATAATAACCAGGAATTTTCAGAGTGGCTGGAAAGATTGCAGAGTCATCCCAATAAATTACTAACTTAACTGTGTGTTTCCTATTTGCCAGCTGCTGTTCTGAGTGCTTACTGCACATTAACTCACTCCGTCCTCACAGCAGACCCACGGGGTAGATGCTTCTGCCATCCCCACTTTGCAGATGGAAAAACCGTGGTCCAGGGTGGTTAGCTAACTTGCTCAAGGTCACTCTGGTCATGCAGTGAGTGAGTGGCAGAGCTGGGATTCAAAGTCGGACAGGCTCATACTGAACTTTTTACCTACCGCACCATCTTGCCTTCCTCAGGAGATGACGGACATTGTGTATAAGGAAATAACCTACATGGTGAACTACATGGCGGAGAAACAGACCACCCTGAACCCACCTCTTAGAGCAGGCAAATCCCTTTGCACGTGCTGTATCTGGCTCGGCCGTCCCACCTGCACTGACCGGGAGCCCACTGCCTCACACAGCTGTTCATTCTGTTTTGGGACAGCAGGGATTCGAAGAAATGTCTTTAATGCAGTGCAAGTTTTAGTCCCTGTGACCTCTGAGAGGGGTCTGTCTCCTCTCCTCAGGTCACCTGGATATGTGGACTTGTCTGATTTCTCATTCAAAGGACAGTCCTTCAAGTGTTTGAGGACAGCTCTCAGGCCCCCAGGGAGATATTCTTGTTTTCATGCCACATTTTCCTACTTTCCTTCATGGTCCTTTTCCCCCACTGGTCACTTGATTCTCCTTTCCACAAATAAGCTTCCTAAGATTAATGGAGAACATTCGTCAAACCTTGAGGAAAATGACAAACTGTCTTTAAATGGGTCTCTGAGGCCATAACCTGAAGGCCTGGTGCGATTCACCAGAAATAGAACTTCTGGGTCTTCTCCTAGGGCCTGTGCCAAGGCGAATCTCTTCTTCTTTGACTAGTCCGATGGGCCCATGTCAAGAGTATGTGACTTTAGCATTGCTTGACTTGTTTCCAGAGACTCTGTCCCATGTTTGTATCTAAGGATATAGACGGTGTGGGATTTAAAAGGTTTTTTTTTTTTTACTTTACTTTCATCACCTCATCACCGCATGCTGAGATAGTTTAGGTTCATGATTCTGCGTCCAGTGTCTTAGATGTCCTTCCTAGCCTAGTGTCACCTGCAGGATTGGCAACTCTGCTTTAGTCTTAACCTTGTTGGTAAAAATATTGAAGGTAGGGCCAAATCCAGAACTTCACAGCACTCAGTCGACAGCTTCTGGGTTTAGTTATACACACGCTGTGCATGGGTAGAACCGCGTGATAATGTAGCCCCTACCTTTTACACCTTTATCCACTGGACGTGATGAAAGACTTTTTGATGGCAGAAGTCAAAATACACTATATTTGAGTTTCTTTGATCTTACCTGTCTAATAATGCTTTCAAAAGAGAAAATGAAGTCAGCTTGGCCTGCCTGTTTTTTTTTTTTAATTTTTTTTAGAGACAGGGTCTGGCTGTGTCGCCCAGGCTGGAGTGCAGTGGCCTGATCACAGCTCACTGCAGCCTTGAACTTCTGTGCTCAAGCGATCCTCCTGAGTAGCTACAGGCATGCACCACCATGCCCAGTGGGATCTTGCTATGCTGCCCAGGCTGGTCTTGAACTCCTGACCTCAAGCGATCCTCCCACCTCAGCCTCCCAAAGTGCTGGGATTACAGGTGTGAGCCACTGCACCTGGCAGGCCTGCCTTGTTTTTATAGAAACTGTGGGTTTTGGGTACTTGTCACTCCTTTTCAAAATGATCACAAAATATTTGGTAAACCATTTTAGAATTCTGCTGTGGGCTACTGTCAAGTTTACTAGTCTGTTATTTCTAGAATCTACCTTGATTTTTAAAAAATCAAGATGATTTTGCCTGTTCCCATCTTCTGGTATTTTTCCTAGTTTCTCAAAGATTCCTGCCTGATTTGCAGTCATGTTGGTAAGTCGTGTCAGTGTCCTGACATGTAATTTGTTTAGGCCAGAACACTGGATCTCATATAAAAGAAACCATTTGGGTGTCTCCTTACCTGTCTTAAAGTTTATTTTCCGGTTAGCTTTTTTTTTTGTCTATTAGTTTTCAGGTTCAAGACCTTTCTTCTTGATATAAAAGATCAAGGCAAAAATAAGAGTTGGGCATAATTGCTTCCTTTCTGTCATTTCTTCAAGCAATGAGCATCTCTTTTTTTCTTTCTCTTGATATGAAAACTGAAAATTGCCTAAAACAAATAAAAAAACTAAGGAAAGAAAAGCAGAGAACAAAGGCCTATTTTATATTCTCTGGCATTTTCCCTAGCTGTGTGAGTGTGTGCCACTCTTTTGTTTTTACCTACCCTTATCTCCTCTTCCATTATGCAGACTTATTAAATAAACACAATAAAACTAAATTAAACAAAATCCTGAACTCATCAAGAGCTTGCTTTGGCGCCAGATGGTTTGGTTCCATGACCAGACCATTTGGGATTGCAGAGTCACAATGTAATCTTAACCACTACATGATTTATTCTTGTCTCAACTTTTTGAAGTCCAGGCACGTAAGGCATTCTCTTCCAGGGGTCTTATGAGTTCTGGATAAATCCCACATTCATGATGAAATGATGAGATAGCAATATTGGCCCAACATGGAGCCCTTATCTTGTCAACCTGGCTCAGTATGTGTTTGGAATGACTGCCCTCAAATCAAGTCAATTCAACATCTGTGGCATTTATAACGTATAAACCGCTGTGCTAGGTACTAAGATAGAGTAACCCAGAAGATAACTAGCTGTGTCTTCGGATCGCAAGAAGGTGATTTAAATTGAAGGGAAAGTGTTCATACGTGAAGAGCCAAATAGGAATCTACTATTAGAGACAATGACAGATGAGGCGATACATGAAATGGATTCCTCATTTCCGTGTCCTGGTGCTGCCTTATTTTCTCAGGCCATCTTCGGTGCCTGAGTTCTATATTGTCGTCACTGACCAACTTCCCCCACTCCGGGAGCCACCACTGCAGCCCCTTTCACCGCAGACGGGAGATGGAAGGAGAGGCAGCGTGCACATTTCCTGCTTCCAGCTCCCTCAGATTTCGGCGCCAGCTCCCCTCCCTGTGCTCCTGTGATTAGACATCTGGGTGGCTGGGCAGGAGGCCCTTGCAGGGAGGTCCACTGTGCCCCATGTCCCTCATATCCACATTCGGGGAGCACTGGCTGTGTCAGGCTCAGGCAGAGTGCTGGCCACCCTGGGTTTGGGGGCCGGCCCAGTTTTTATCTCTGTTTCAGGCTTGCTCTGTGGGCTTGTTGAGAAGATCTTTAGGGTCTCCCAGAAGGAGGGAGGCAGGCACTGGAAAAGCAAAGGGAGCACCAGTCGCTTCGCAAGGACCAAGGTCAGTACAGCAGTGGTTGGTCATTTGAGGTAACAATCCTTTCCCCCAAATTCATAACTTAAGGCGTGACCCTGACGAGTACCTGGAAAAATGTGTGTGTGTGTGTGTGTGTGCGCGCGTGTGTGTGTGTGCGCGTGTGCGTGCTCACCCATGATTTTACTGTCTCATCTAAAAAAATAATTTTCAAAAATCCCACCGAGCCATCCAGCCAAACTGCAAATAACACCCTAGGCATCTCCCAGGCGTTGAGCGATAGGAGCCCTGTGTTTGTAGCCTTTTCAAATAGAAGTGTGCTCCCCAGAAGGTCCTGTACAAACCGTCAGCCTTTCTTCAGACCCCTCCTCCTTCCCTCCTGCTGCTCCTCCTCTGTCTTCCCTTCAGTCGTCAAAAGCTTAATTTTGAAGTGAAACTTTATTTTCCCACCGGACGCTCCAGGCTTTATGCCGTGGTGTTAAGGTGATCCGGTAGGTTTCGTGCGTCGGGCTGCTGGTCTCTGCCCTGACATTTCTCATTTAATCTTTGCAGCCCTAGAAGGTAGATGCTATTTCTCTATTTTCTGGAATGATGACAACACTAGCCGCTCAGAGAGGTTATGTAACTTGCTCAGGGTCACTCAGTAATATGTTGTGAAAGAATCAAATAATTTGTGCTTATTTCTAATACAAAGCTACTTTCACAGATTTTGAGACATGAGCAAAGCTTACTTCTGTGATTCTCAAAAATGGCTTCCCGGCCAGCAGCATCAGTGTGGGAACGTGTCAGAAATGCACGTTCTCCGGGTCCCAGCCCAGAGCTACTGAGTCAGGAACTCTGGGGGTGGGGCCCAGCAGTCTGTTTTAAGAAGGCCTCTGAGGGATTCTGATGCACACTTAGCTTGAACCTGTTCTGTGCTTTGACTGCCAGTAATCAAGTGTTTCCAAGTTTCAGAGCAAGAGAAAAATGTTTATGGCCACCCCGGTGTAGCCTACCTCCCTGGGGGCGGGGTGTCAGCTAAGTTGAGAACTTTTCTGTGCTAAGCTCTCCCGCTTCTGGATAATGAAACATTTCTAGACAATGCCCTTGTTTCCCTAACTTCTCCTTTTCAAACCAAAGGGCAAATCAGTGAGTTGGAAACTCACTGGTTTCTCATGAACAAAAGCTTTTTTAAAAAATTTAACTTTGCTAACAAATGTGATACCACATGATGGGAAGGTGATGGATAAGACATCACGGCTTCTCCGCACTCCCTAATGATTATAACAATACTTCTGCAGCTTTTCACACGGTGCAAAAGTCCGCTCATTTGACCCTGCCAGCCACCTGGGAGCTGGGTGGGGCAGTCCTCTCTATTTCATGGAAGGGAAGCAGGCTGAGAGCAGTGAGTGGATTATCCAGGGGTATGATTCGCCCTCCTACCCTGCTCACGGCAGAGCCCACCTTGCTTCTTCGTCCTCCTATCCTGGAACCTGTGCTCTTTCCTGAGTCCCTGCTGGCTGAGCAGGGCAGGTGGCTGCGGGGCAGACAGAGGGGCTGGGCTGAGCCGGCAGAGGCTCCAGTCCTGTGGGGCAGTGTCAGGCATGACAGCAGAGGCGGTGGGGGTGACGCGACATCCTCTACCCAGCCAGCCATGGCCACACCTCCTGCGCTCCTCCAAGCCACGTGGGAGGGTGGGAAAAGCAAGTGGAGGTTTGGGGCGGTACGGCGAGGGGGTTTAGCCGGGATCATGAATAAAACAGAATAAAGCAGGGCGGAAAGGAAAGGCAGGGGCCTGGCACGAAGCCTGCGGGCTGCTCGTTCCTGGACATTTGAAGGTCTCCAGGCGCACTTCCCATCCCAGAGATCTCCTCCTCTGGGCTCCTGTGCCTCACTCCGACGAGACCCCTGTGCCACCTCTGCGGGCCCCCCTGGCGCCACTTCCCCTCCATGGGCCTGTCCCATCTGGCCATCTCATCCTGCCCTCCACCCAGGCCACAGTCTCGACCCAGATCCCGAGAGGCTCCAACGCCCTCCTGAGCCAGGTGCACCGCCCCGCCCTCCACCAGGCTCCGGTGAGTGGGAGGCAGGGAGGAAGGCAGCAGGGAGCGGCCCTCTCACACTTGCTGGCTCTGGAGCCACCCTTTGTCCCTCTGTTCTCAGGAGGCTGCCCCTGTCGTTGCCAAGGAGCCGTGTAGAAAAGGAGGTGCTGAGTGTGGCGATTGGAAAATGAACCTTGGCCTATGTCTGCAGCCCAGTCTATTGGGTGCTGGTGAAAAGCCGGGCGAGTTGCCGTGTGTGTGTGTGTGTGTGTGTGTGTGTGTGTGTGTGTGTGTGTGTGTATGCAGTGGTGCTGAGGGGGTGGGGGGCAGGAGTAGCTGCCACGCTCACCGATATTTATGAATGGAATCTTCACACCACAGCACCCGCAGGGTAGGGACTAGCCTGTCTTCTACAGATCAGACAATGGGGGGTGGGAGAGGATTGAATTGCTTGCCCGAGGTCGCACAGCTAGTGAGAAGCAGTGATGAGATTCGAGCTAGTCGCTCTCTCTCTGACCACAAGTTTGTGCCCTTCCATGAGACCGTAGTTGGTACTCAAACCTGGAATAAAGACTGAGCTGGGTGCATCAAACCGTGTCCTTTATGTATGTCAGCCTCACAGATTAGCATCTGGGTTTATATGAACGTTTAAAAGCAAGCTACTTTTATTATGTGTCTATTAGCAATAAAAAAATAATTAATAAAAAACAAGATACTTCTAGCTTGTGGCACTTCTGGGGGTAATATGCCCCCCCTTACATATTCAAAAGTCTGCCTTGGGCCTTCCTTCTCCTTGCCACCCTCCTTTGTCTGGCCTTCCTGAAGAATTAGATGTTAACCATCTGTCGACTGCCATTGCCAATCATCGCCCATCCCTGCGATGACCTCCACTGCCTTCCTCTCATTGGGCCTGGTCTTCAGACATGGGCACTAGGAAGGATGCAGTATTGCAAACCTTTTCGTTTTATTTGGAGTAATAATAATAATAATAACAATAGCAGCAACAATTACTCAAATATATCAGTATTTTATCTAATTCTAGGAGGTAACTACAATTTTTATCACCTACCTTCATCTGCTCCATCCTCCTAAATATGGTGAAGACGCTGAGGCTCAGAGTGGCCAGATGTCCTGCTCAGTACCACACAGCTTCTAAGTACTAGAGTCAAGGGTTGAACCTAGTCTTGTCTGAAGTAGGAGAATTGTCTCAGAGTGCCTTAGAAACTCTTTTTCTGGGCTGCCCAACATTTGCATGCATATTTTGGCTGCAGTGAGATTGCTGGCCAGTGTTCAGAAGCAGTTAAATAACTTTCTGTTTTTACTTGGATGATGACTTCAGAAAATGAATATAAAGATACTCAGGATCATTGGGCTAGCCACCTCATAACTGAACAGCTGTAAACATAAGAAGTTTACATCTTATTTTATATTTATGAATATTTAAGAGTCATTAATAACAACAACAATTGAAGCTCAACACCAGGCTCTACAATATATTATATATTTTTTCTTTAAAAGGAGTCCACATGTTACTTAAATTTGACTAAGAGCATTTTTGTTGTTCTAGAAATGAGATGACCAGCTCTTTCAGAATATACAGCAACTGTCTCTGCATACATGGTACCAGGCTTAGGAGATTTACGGTAAAGTTTTGTTTCCAAGGAGGTCGGTACAGAAAGCCAGACTTCTATTGGCAGTTTCCGGGAGACACACACTTTCCATCCATCGCAGCAGTTGACTTTTTCTCCAGGAGATGTTTATAATAGAAAAGGCTCAGTTTGGGTATTTATCCTTCTCTCCTGTTCCCCTGGTGTTTGCTGGAGTTGCAAATGGGCAAGGCTAACATGAGCTGGTTGTCTCAGGATCATGGAAAAGCTGGAGCTGAGGCTCAAGAATGCCCCGTACTTTCGCTGTGAGAAGGGAAACGATTCTGTCCCCGTGTGCCAGAAGTGTGAGACGTGTGTCTTGGCGTGGAAGATCTTCTCTACCAAAGAGTGGTTCCGGAGGATCAGCGAGATATCGCAGACGAGGTTTCTAGTTAGCATTCTGCAGCAGTTAAATAGCTTGTATTTGTTACACTATTTCCAAAATATCCTTCAGGCCACACAGGGGAAGGATTTCATCTATAGCAGGTCCCGGATCGACCTCGGCAAGAAGGAGGGGAAAACCGTGAGGTCCTCCCTGAACCAAATGTTGGATAAAACCGTAGAACAGAAGATGAAGGAGATGCTGTACTGGTTTGGGAACAGCACCCACCAGACTAAGGCCAACTACACTCTCTTGCTTCTGCAGATGTGCGACCCCAAATTGCTGCTCACTGCTGCCAATGTGATCCGAGTCCTGTTTCTGAGAGAGCAGAGTAATATCGCAGGTAAACAAGGGCCCACAAAGACCGCAGAGCAAGGCCTCAGGAGCCTGCAGGGAACTGCAGGTGTGGACGAGCTCGGGTAGATGGGGAGTGTCCAGAATGCAGCAGGGTTCTTTGAGCTGACACCTTGTTCCGACATCTGATCCTGTTTACCAAAGGAGAAACTGAGGAATGTAACTTCCTTTGAGAAACTAAAAATGGCAAATGCAGGAGGAAATACTGGACTTTTAAATGTCAAGCATTTAAAATGGATTTTTGTGTTCCTAAGACTGAGAAATGTCTGGTCCCTGCATCTGACCACTTAATTCTGGTGTTGTTCCTGCTTTAGGGACTGGACTGGGTTCAGAGGGCAGTAAGGGAGAAGCTGCTAAATTATTTTGCCTTCAGCTGTCCTGCCCAGGAACCGGGCCAACAGGTCAAACCTTGGGGCTTTCTTTTTTTTTCATTCACTCCACCATATTCCTTGCTTACTCATAAAATCAAACCTTGGAGTAGAGTTTCTCCAAGGCTGGAGATAGCTAAAGGACCACATACCTCTAGTGTGGCAGTTCTCAAACTGTAGCTTGTATGGGCTCTCCAGGAGGGCTTGTTAAAACACAGACTTCTGGGCTCCTCCCCCAGAGCTTCTGACTCAGCAGGTCTGAGGTGGGTCCCAGGATTCTTTATTGCTAACAAGTTTCCAGCTGATGCCGATGTGGCTGGTCTGGGGAACCTCACTTTGAGAATCACTGGTTTAGGGTGTTAGTGAGAGAATCTTGGAAACGTCTGGCCAGCTGGTTCAGGGAAGCAAAAGAAACCAGAAGGGAGGCCAGAGACGTGTGATCAGGAGGGGTCCGGGAGGGGGAGGTCCCTGGTGGAGAAGGGCAGGTGCAGGTGAGGGTGGGAGGGGGCTGGGAGGTGGCGTCCTGTGGAGGAGTTTCAGAGTCTGGGCTCTTAAAGGTGCATAATTCCTATCGCCAAGGAGACTTGAGTTTTGGTCACATTTGGAGACTAATGGAATCCTAAAGAATTTTAAAACTAGATGATCTAGGAAGTGATTAGATTGCAATATATGTCACTTGACTTCTTTAGCGTGTCAGGGATATAAGGATAATATAGAATAAAGACCTGGTAAAAAAAAATTAGAGAATCCTAGGGTGTCAAAACTATAAATGAGATTAGAAAGCAACTAGTCCAATTCCTTAATTTTATAGATAAGGAGGCCAAAGTTCTGGGAATCTGAGGCATTGGCTTAGGTCACCTAGCAAGTGGGCTGAAAACCAGGATCTCCTCCGGAGCGTCTTGCACCGTGTCACACTCCCCATGGGGGAGGGCCTGGTGTACACACATGACACGCTCCTTGCTTCCTCTCAAAGGCCTCATCACGCACCGCAGGAATGGGCTATTTATCTTGGAGTTGTGTAAGTCCTGTTACAGGTTGTAGCAACCTTTCTCTTTTCCTAGGGAAGACTGTCTTTAAAAACTTAAATTTTCTAATGTGATTCAAGGGAAGTTATTTCTGTCATTAAAGAAATTCAGCAAGAATTTCCGAAAAGCAGTCCCTCTTGAAGCTCCTATCCACGACTCTCTCTCCTTGTATTAAATATTAATATATAGAGCTCTAATACATTTTGCATTGGAAATGGGCTGAAAGTCAAACAGGGGGCCTGCTGAGATCTTTGCATACAAACTCAGAGGCCCCAAATAAAAGCAAACGTAACTGCCCTGTTCCGTTTTGTGTATATTTTTAAAAAAGGAAGGAAAAATAAAACCATTTCTCTCCACCTCATTTTCCCCCACACACCTGCTTTTTAAAGAGCAATTTTGTCTTGGTCTTTTGTTTTTCAGGGTTTGATCAAGATTCTACCAATGCGTATTTTTTACCCGAAAGAAAGTACAGCCCCACCTCTGAGACCTCACATGTCTATTCGGCAGCTAGAACTCAGCAGACATCCTTTCCTTTGTCCAAAGCCTCAAGAAGTGAAAATGCACAGGGGAGAGCATCTAATCCTGGTGAGTGAGCTCGTAGCAAGGAAGCCCATGTATGTGAGACTGGGAAGTCCCGGTGGAGTTGGAGGGGCTGGCAGGACAGTAGCATCTGGGCATGGTGGATTTTGGAAACTCATATTCACGTAGCACCTACAATGCGTTGGGCTCTTTGATATTTTTTTCCTCTTCTAATCCTTACAGCTGGTAAGGGGAGAAAAAGGATTAAAATTGGTTGGTATACTCTAAAGCCCATGTTTCACCTAGAGACACTTGAAAACAGAGATCAGAAAGGAAACTATGGGAGGGGTTCCTTTGAAGTCCTCCTGCCCAGGCCACGACCCATCACCCAGCCCCCATGCTCTGGCATGGTGGGCAGCTCTAGAATCCAACCCATCAGCGACTATTTTTGTAGCATTGGATTTAGTCTTGAGGAGGGAAGAAAAACAGTGGGGAATTAGGTCCCTGAACTCCAGGCCCTCCTAAGTTGAGTTCTGAAGCGAGAAATATACATGAACTATCATAGGAAACACAACACACCAGAGGAAATATCATAGGAAACACAAAGCATAGATTCTAAAACATTTTTTTATGGGAAATTTCAAATTTCAGAAGTAGAGAAGTATGAGAACCACCCAAATAACCATCACCCAGCTTCCACAGTGACCACCATTTTACTACTTTTATTTCATTCATCCCGCCTTTTGTATTATAAATTGTTTACAATTTTTTCTTTTTGGGAT
This sequence comes from Avahi laniger, assembly GCA_963575035.1. NCBI lineage: Eukaryota > Metazoa > Chordata > Mammalia > Primates > Indriidae > Avahi > Avahi laniger. The sequence continues at coordinate 31,123 of CAUYSK010103395.1, read as the reverse complement.
ATTTTCAAGAAAATCCCAGACATGATGCCATTTTAGACTTTGCTAATATAGATGTCTCCTTGGGCTGAGAAGCTTCTATTGTCATGTAGACAAAGAGGTGACAGAAATCCAGTGGGCTAAGGGTAGACTCTGATGAGCTTTGTTTGGGGGAGAGCTTTTGGCAAGGACTTGTTCTTGGCCTGGAGTTACGACAGCGACAACTCAACCATGTATCTTTCTCTGGCTTCATCGTAGAGGGACAGTGGAAGAGTTCGCTGCAGTGTATTTCGGAGATGAATAGGCTGTTTTCTGGGAAAGCGAACATTGCCAAGCCTGGGTACGACCCCTGCAATCTGTTGGTTGACCTGGAAGAGGTCAAGGACCTGTCTTCTGCCTTCAGCAAATACCGGGACTTCATCCGTTACCTGCCCATCCACCTGTCCAAGTACATTTTAAGTATGCTGGGATGTGCTAGAGGTTTCTAAGACATCTCCCATCTTGGCCCAGTCCTGGGGTTTCTGGGTCCATCTTCGTTTTTTTTCCTCCAGGATTGCTAGATAGAAACACCTTGAACAGGTGTGCTTCCGTGAGCCAGCACTGGGCCGCCGTGGCTCAGCAGGTCAGGATGGACATGTCATGGCAGAACTTCGTTCAGAACCAGATTTCTGTCTTGCAGGTACTTCCTGGCTGGGAGGGCAGCACCTGGAGACCCGCCTCACTTCCGTGTTGAGGCTGGCCTGACCTTTCCGTCTCCCTGGCAGACCCTGGCTGGCCGCCTGCTCCACATCGGCGGCTCCTTAGGCTTCCGCAGTCCCTTGCGTTTGGTCTGGACTCCCGTCCGTCACCATTTACTCTGTCGTTCTCAGTGCGGCCAGCAGGGACAACACGCACAGAAACCGCTCAGGAGCAGAGAGGGAGGCCCTTTCCAAAACCTCACAAAACAGGGAAATGTTTTGCCCCCAGGGAGTTTTATTGCAGCTTATTCAATCAGAAAGCCATAAGTATGTTTCTGCGTCAGCCTCATACGGTACATAGACGTTTACAAGACCACAAAGTATATTTTTAGATTAAAAGGCAATTTTCCTCCAGATAGTAATCATCTCCAGCATTTTTACTGTAGATTCTTGCTGGAAGCCTTACCCTAAGCCATGGGTTCTTGGTAGCCTGGATTTTTTCCCAGTAGAGAGAGAAGACAGAGGACGAGAAGCAGCAGGTGCAGTGAGGCTGGCCGTAGTCTGGAAGCTGCTGCCCATCTCCTGCTGGTCGCCTGCAGGCATTCGGTGTTCCTCCTCCTCGAGTCAGTCTGCACACACTGAGGCACAGCTGGCCGGGCCGGGCCTTCCTTCCTTAGCCAGGGCTTACCCATCTTTCAGATTTTGCCAAGAACTAGTTTTTCCCTTCCTCCTGGAGAATGGAACCAAGAGCAGCCATTTTCTGTTTTTCCAGGGGTCCTACACCAAGGGAATAGATCCTAATTACGCCAACAGGCTGCCTGTCCCAGTCCCTAAAGTGGTGGATGATGGGAAGCGTGTGCGTGCGAAAAGCCAGAAATGGAAGCCGAGAACGAAGGTGGGTTCCCGCAGCAGCTGGGGCAAGCGGCTGTGGGTGTCCCATTCTTAGTGGCCATTGAAGGCTGAAGTTCAGACTCAGCCCTCCAATAAGGACAGAGGACTATTCATTCCCTGAGGGAGACCAGAGTTCTTCCGGGTTGCCACTGACTTGCAAGTCACTTTCTCTTCTTAGGCCTTGATTCCTCGTCTGTTGGATGAGCGGGTGATCTGGTTGTCCTGTCGGGTTCTTCTTTACTTCAAACCCCATTGCCATGTTCTGAGTCCACAGCCCCAGGTCACTTAGTGGAGAATTCCAGGCCAGGAGCCACGCTGGCCACAGCTGGGCTTCCCCTCAACTCTCTCAGCCCTGCCTCTGGGAGCAGTAGGCGTGTGTGGCTTGGGGCTCAGGAACAAGGATACGTGGGGAGGGCCAGGGCTGGTCCTGAATGCCCAGGGCCTGGAATGAGTTCAGCTTCCTCGTCTCTCACTTCCAGGTTCCTTTTTGTTCCAGAATAGGAGAGAGTTAATTAACTGTAGCCCTCCCCACCAATCTTGGGCAGGGATGAAGAAGGGTAATTGGAAGACTCTTGGGCTCTATGCCTTGCCTATACAGGCGTGGTAGTTATTGCTAAAACCATTACATTCCTGCCTGCTCCTCTCTGCTCAAGGTCCCTCTATTTCAAAGTCTATTCAACTGGCCCAAAAATGATAGGAAACGAGGAGTGATCTGACTGTAGCTCCCCATAAGGAAGTTGTATGTTATAAATTAGAATTTGAGAAATGAAAGCGTCCAGAGGACCATGTAGCCCATGTAGACAGACATGTCGTGGGGCAGACAGGTCACACAAGGGAGGAGTGGGCGACGTGGGCAGTGGAGGGTGGCGGGCTGTGCTGTGATGAACTGGAGAGTTTACTCCCCATCTGAACAGCCAGTTAGTTGCTATTCGGCTCCTGCTACTTATTGCCTTTAGGGTACCGTGGACCTGCCAGATAATCTGAGCCTTCAAGAGAAGATAGAAATCTAAACTCTCACGTGAAATCTCTTCTCCTAAATGCTGGCAACCAAATAAAAGCATCTTATAAAACTGCATGGGCCAAAAAAAAGCACATTTGTGAATCTCATTTGACACGCAATCTTTCATCCCTGAGCTGGTCCATTCACCCATTTTATAGATAAAGCAACTGAGGCTCAGAGAGGTCAAGATATCCTCTCCGGTTGAGTGACAAAGGCATGATTTGAATGCAGACCTGCTCTTTCCTAGTCTGTTGCTCTATTAAGTGTGAGAAAATGAATGCCCTTCTTCCTTGGGTGAGGTAGTTAGTAATGGCCCAGCAGTGAGGACTACTCAGACAGTGTTTGATATTCTGGGAATGCGTAAGTTAAGAAGAGGGAGAGAAACAGGTGAAGCAGTATGCAGACTGGAAGAGAACAGCGAGACCAAGCAGTTACAGGGTCTCCCAAGGTGGACGTGAGTGCTCTGAGGGGTGCCGATGGCCATGAGCACAAGTGGCTCGCCAGGCATGGTGCCGACGGCTTTGCAGACACTATTTTCTTGACACTCACTGTAGGTCAAGGAGGATCTTCACTCCTGGTTTATGGATGTGGAAATTAAGGTTATGATGTTGGGAAACTTGCCCATGGTCTCATAGCTGGTCAGTGGTAGAGCTGGGATTTGAACCCAGGTCTTTTCCCTCCCAATGACTCCGCCATGTGGCTTCTAGGGCTCACAAAACTTAGGAGATGAGCAAGGACCAGGGAATCCCGCCTGGGCCAGGAGAAGCCGGGGAAGCCTGGTTGAGTTCAAAGCCGGTTTATGGGACGCTGCTTGGACACTGGAGGGGAGGCAGGTTGGCGGATTCCTCCGGGGGCCGACTTTTCGGTGGGCGTCACTATTTGGTCAAAGATTTAGGAGGAGAGTGAGCAGAGGAGAGAGGGCATCAGGGAAGAGTCTAAAGGCATGGAGAAGGCTAAGGTTTTAGAAGGAGACTTCACAGGAGAGGTCTCGGGAGGACTCTGGGCTGCAAACACGATGCTGTGGGCTTCTTTGCTTTCACGATAAACTCATTCTGCTTTTTTCCCCCTGCCATTCTAGTGTGACTATTATTTCCTGCTTTTTGAGGGTGGCGTATGGCTGGGAAGAAAAGTGGAACTGGGAGTCCAATTCAGTCATCTATGCCAGAATTTAGCGTGCCTGGCATGCCTTAACTATGCAGAAAGTGTGGGATGGAGGAAGGAGGGAAGAAAGAAAGGAAGGAAGAAAAAAGGAAGGAAGGAAGGAAAAAAGGGAAGAAGGAAGAAAGGAAAGAAAGAAGGCAGTAGGAAGGAAGGAAGGAAGGTAGAAGGAAGGAAAGGAGGTAAGATGAATGGATTGATTGGGAAGCAGAGGAAAGCACCCCTGTCGAGGCTTGATAAAATTTATTTTCCTTCCCTGAGACACCTCATCTGTAAACTGCTGAGAACATGTGGGGCAAGCGACCCACTTTGTGAGGCAGCTGCAAGGACAATTGAAAGTTGTAGATGTATGAAAACTTGGAAATGCAAATGCATAGAGTGTGTAGCAGTAATTTCACACAGGGCTTAAATTCCCGTGAGTGTGCTTTGTACTGTCAGGTACCTGGAATATGATTGTGAAACTCCAATTTCTGAGCACCGGCCGGGCATACGGCACCTGTGATCATACCCTTTGTGAGCTCATTTTTGGAAAAGTATAATCAGTGACATTTGGAATTCAGCCTCGAAAGTTCATGGAATTAGAACACACAGAAGATACAAAAAGGTGAAAGAGGAATTAGGCCCCTTGACTCAGCACTCTTTAAGTCATGGATCACTTCGGTGCCTGCTTCTGGGCCCCTCCCCTTCCCACATAGCAGCAGCCACAGACTTCAGAGGAAGAACCCGTGGGGCCTGTGCCCTCGCCAGGGGGACGCTAGGGGTCCGGGACTGTGGGTTAAGGTGCCGCCATACTCTGACTCCGAGTATTCCCTTGTTAGAATGACTACAGCCTGTGGACTGCATACCAGAACCAGGAAACTCAGCAGGTCCTGATGGAGGAGAGGAATGTTTTCTGCGGGACCTACAATGTCCGCGTTCTCTTTGACACGTAGGTACCAGGGTCAGAATCTAGGTCTCTGGGGACCCTTGAATCACCCACACTGGCATCTCACATTCCCCTGGCCCTTGTTTACTTGGAAAGACAGTCCTCTCCTCCCCTCAAGCTCCAGCCCCGAACTTCCATGACATGGGTGGATCACTGGTGCTTGATTTTGCACCATTCTTGGCAGTGAGGAGAGGACACTTTCCCTTAATACATTTTGAGAATACTGACCAACAACCTCTTGCACCAGTCACATTCATGAAATCTTTATTTTTTGAGATATTTTAATTGTATTATTATTATTAGTTTTTGAGACTGAGTCTCACTCTGTCACCCAGGCTAGAGTGCAGTGGCATCATGATAGCTCACTGCAGCCTCAGACTCCTGGGCTCAAGGGATCTTCCTGCCTCAGCCTTCTGAGTAGCTGAGACTGCAGATGCCCACCACCACGCCTGGCTAATTTTTTCTATTTTTAGTAGAGACTGGGTCTCGCTCTTGCTCAGGCTGCCCTCAAACTCCTGAGCTCAAGTGATCCTCCCTCCTTGACCTCCCAGAGTGCAAGGATTATCTTTATTGTATTATTTTAATTTTAGAAGTAATATATGCTTATTGGAAAAAAAATCCTCCAAGTGCCAGAAAATATATAGAGAAAAGCAAAGATCTTCTACAATCTTGTCACCTAGAAATAACCACCATTAACGTTGATGTCTACCCTTCTAGATTTGTTCTTTGCACACATAGCATGCATTTTAAATAGAAATGGGGATATGCTGCATACATTTCTGTAACCCGACTCAGCAGATTACTGTGGATATCTTTCCATGGTAAATATGAAAATTGTATTTATAATAATTGCACAATGTGGCATTATTTGGTTACACCATTAAGAAGAAGGCCCTTTAATAATCAACTTTCTGCCACACTTTAGGCCTAGGACTTCACTTTTTATTCATAAGGTTTTGGGAGGGCCACCTCTACTTTATTTTTGTCCACCAATCTTATTAACAAATTGCATCTTGAAAATAGACCAGTCAGTATGGGGAAGACAGAGCAGACAGGGGAAAGGCAAAGTTGAGTTTTTGTGGACAATGGGGCAATGACCGCTCTGTAGAAGAGATGGTGACTGAACTCCAGCTACGACAAATGGAGTGAGGACAAAAATGTCAAAAATTACTCCTCTATTTAGAGTTACTATCCGTCCCTGTTTATTGGAGTAATCCCACTTTACTCTGTGGTCCCAGTGTTTTTAATAATAGCGTCCCCTTTCACAATAAAAAAGTCTCAGTTTGGACAATAAATTATTTGTTCATCCTGTTCATATTTTACCTGTTTGCTAATAATCCCATGATTGGAAAATGAGTTCGGCTCAGCTGGTTTAATTGGACCATAAGCTCCCTGAAAGTGCACTGCCAGGCCCGTGTCTTATTCATTTTCGTATTTTCCATGGTACCGACTGGCACGGGACTTTGAGCCTAGTGTATGCTCCTTGGATATCCATTAAAGTAAGAAAAGAAAAGAAAGCAATGTGGGTAAGACTTCTCAGTTGTGTTCCTCTGAGGTTTTCCATGAAAAAAGTCTCCACTGTTAAATAAATCTAGGAAATGCCACATGCTCTATTCTCTCTCTTGGGGATTTAGCATACCTTAGCAGAATTTTTTTAAAAAAATAATTTTGCCTTGTGTCTTCAGGTTTTAAATCTACCTCAAATGCATTTTTGTCAGGGTAGAAGGGTAGGGACCCCCTCGGGGCCTGTTAATGCTCAGTGGCCTTCGGTTGCCTCCCTTGTGGAAAGGCCTTCAATTCTGCACGACACCACCGTTGTACGCAAAAGTCACTGCGATATCCAGGTTCCAGAAAGGACCCGAACTCTACTTTCGTGGATAACCGTTTTCCCCTGCAACTCAGGTGGGACGAAAACAGAGTCATCCACTATGCTGGGGGAGATCTGGTGGCTGTGTCGTCTAATCGGAAGATCCACCTTCTGGACATCATACATTTCACGACGTTACCCATCGAGTTCCGAGGCCACGCCGGGAGTGTCCGGGCCGTCTTCCTGCGTGAGGAGGAAAACTTTCTCCTGAGCGGAAGTTATGACCTGAGTATCAGGTGAGAGGTCCAAGGACATCATGAGCCCCGTCCACCTAGGGCCTAACGGCAGCTCGCGGAAGAAGTGTGCCTGCTTTGTCCTATTCATATTTATTGAAAAGCGATTCTGACTTCTAGAACACCTACCACTTATTTTTTTTGGCAAGTAAAAGACAAGAATTTATACATTGTTTAAACTTTGGCTGAAATACATTTGTAACAATTATCAGACATATTTTCTAGTTGATGACTATGAGTCGGAAAAGTTTCTTTTTTTAGCATTCCTAGATGAAGACATAATTTATATTCCTTCTTATAGATTCCTTAAGGGGAAAGTAGTTTTTTGTGGCAATAAAATATGGTATAGAAACAAAGTAGTGTTTAAAATGTATTTATACATACATTTTTAAACAATCCAATTAACATCCATATACCCATTACTCAGGTCAAGAAATAGGATGTAACCATTCCCCAAAACCCTCCTGTGTCCTTCTCTTCTTGCTTCTTTCTTCCTTCCAACCAGAGGTAATGTTCTCCTAAATTTTATACTAATCATTCCCTTGTATCTCTTTATAGTTTTCACTTTCTGCTTATATATCTCCAAATATATTAATTACTTTTGCCCATTTTTGACCTTAATATAAATAGAATCATATTTTTAAAATTCATTAGTACTCAATTCTTACATTGAACTATGTTTTTGAGATTCACCCATATGATTTGGGTAACAGAAATTAATTTATTTTTATGGAGATACACTATTTTATTGGATGATTGTATCATATCTCATTTATGTATTTTTCTCTTGGTGAACATTTGCATTGTTTCTAGCTTTTAATTCTTTCAAAGAATGCTGCCATGGACATGTTGTCCAGTGCCCAAGTGCATGAGTTTTTTTAAAGGTGTATTCTTAGCAGGAGAATTCCTAGGAAGGAGTACTAAACTGTTTTCCAAAGCGGTTGTGTTAATTTACATTCCCACCAGCAGGTTATGAGAATATTCCATCTTATAGATCCTCACCAATGTTTAGTATTGTCAGTCTTTGACAGTTTTATCGATCTGATAGGTATTAAATAAAACCTACTGGGTTTTATTGGGGTTTTAATTTTAATTAATTAATTGCTAATGAAGTTGAACACCTTTTCGTATGTGTATTAGAGTTCTGAACCAACAGGATTTTTATGTACATGGAAACATACAAAGAGGTTTATTATAAGGCCTTGGCTTGCATGATCATGAAGGCTGCAAGTCCAAAATCTGCAGTGTGGGCCAGGAGGCTGGAGACCCAGAAGAGCCGATGGTGCTGATGAAGCCCAAGGCCACCTGTTGGAGAATTCTCTCTTGCCTGGGGAAATCAGACTTCCCTCTTGCCTGGGGAAATGAGACTTTGATTCTATTCAGGCTTTCGGCTGACTGGATGGGGCCCACCCACATTGTGGAGGGCAGTCTGCTTTGCCCAGAGTTCACTGATTTGAATGTTAACCTCATCCAACAACACCTTCCACATTGACACACAAAATTAACCATCATGATATGTCGTGAACCCATTTGCTTCCTCTTCTGTGAAATTCATGTTCAGTGGGTTTTTTTTTTATTTTTTTGCACTTTTTTGTTGATTTATATATCCTTTTCTTTTTGATTCATAGGAATTTTTTGAAATTATGGATACTAATTCTTTATTTTTGTGTTGCAAATTTCTAATTTGAGACTTGTCATTTCATTGTCTTTGGTGTCTTTTCATGAACAGGAATTCTTAATTCTGATGTAGTAGCATTTGTTAATGGTTAATGCTCTCTGTGACATGTTAAGATTCCTTCTCTACCTTAAAGTGATGAAGATTATCTCCCGTGGCATCTTTTTTAAAGTTTAAAAATTATTTTTTAATTTTTTTGTTTTGCCTTTTATCTTTAGGTCTTAAATCTACCTGATTTTGCTAAAAACCTGGTTTTTGTTATGGTATGAGGTAGGAGTCCAATTTCTTTTTTTTCTCTCTCTCCGTATTTGGATACCCAATTATCTCAGCACCATTTATGAAAAAGACCATATTTTCCTCCGCTGTTCTGTGTTACTGGCTTTGTCATAAGACAAGTGTCAGTATATTTCTATTTATGGACTCTCTATTCTATTTCTTTTGCCTGTTTGGCTATCCTTGGTCAATACCACACTGTCTTAATTACTTTAGTTTTTAAAGTCTTTATATCTGGTAGGGCAAATCCTCCATCTCATTCATCTGCAGAGTGTTTTAGCTATTCTTGGACCTTTACGCTTCCATCTAAATCTTTTTTGTTTGTTTTCATTCTTTTTTGGACTTTGAGTGCAGAGGATTGAGCTGATTATACTTCTCAGTTCATGTCGTATTATTATTGCTGGTTTGTATAAGGCTCTGCTTCTGTATTTTATTTATTCATTCATTCATTTATTTATTCATTCATCTCTATTCTTCACTCCAATTCTCTTCCCTGCATGAGTTACCACGATCTTTCTTAATGTGTATCTTTTTATTAATGAGTGTTCTTTCAAAATGTGTACTGAAGTATTTTGTACCTGTATTTGCAATTCACATCCGTGGTGTTGTGGTTAACCCCTCTCGGTTTCTAACTTTTGCACCTGCCCTATGTTTCAAAGCCTCCTCTATGTTATCATTCATCCAGTCAGCTGTTTACAGCTGTCGTGTAGCCCTCCGTGGTCTGCATACATGGTTTACCAACTTGCTTCTCTAGTGATGGGCACCAGATTGTCTCCAAATACTGCTGCATTGAACATCTTCGTGTGTGTCCCTTCATGGACACTGTGAGGTTCTTTTTAGGGATATGAACCCAGGAGTGGACTCGCTGAGACATAGGGTTAGCAGCACCTAATTTAACTAAAGCACCAGACCGAAGTCCGGAATGAGCACACCAGTCTGCACGCTCCCCAGCAGGACCTGTGCTTCCAGACCAGTGTCGGACATTGTCTAGCTTTCCAATTTCTGCCAAATGAATATGTGTAAAATCATTTCCATGTACATTATCCTGGTTACTAATGAGTTTGCTGATTCCCTTTTGTGACTTCTTCTTTTGTATTATGAATTGCCTGATCATGTTCTTTGCCTACTTTTCTATTGGGGCCACTGTAATTTTCTTAGTGATATGCAGTTCCTTGTATTTCCTTCTAGATGTTACTCTTTTGTTAGTTTTAAAATTGCAGGTATCATCTCTGTTGCTTAATTTATCTATTAGCTTTGTTCATAGTATCCTTTGTTGAACAAAAATTCTTAATATGAATGTAATAAAATTTATCAGTTTATCAGGGTTTTTTTCCTCTCATGTCTGTGGTTCTTCCCACTTCTAGGTCACAGAGATATTTTCTACTATTTTCTTCTATTAACATTGTAGTTTCACCTTTTGCATTCAGTTCTTTAATCCGTTTGCAGCTCAACTTCGCATGCGGTGTAATGTAGGATTTCCATTTTATTTGTTTATTTTTAAATGAAGTGAACAGTTTCCTGCATAAATGAAGGAAATTAACCTGGACACAGGGACTGCTATGTTGTTGGAAACAGAAATTCGAAACTCGTTTGCTTTCAGAGCACTGGGACGTTGCCCCATGCGCCGTGGCTGCAGAGTAGGCTCTGACGGACTGGTGAGACGTTGGTAAGGCTGCTGGGCCTTCCGGAATATTAGAAGGAAAAGCTTAACATTTCAAAAAAACCCACAAAAGAAACATTTATTAATCATTTATTATGTGCCAAGACTCACAATAACTCAGTGAGATAAGTACCATTATTATCCCCAATTTACAGATGAAGAAACTGAGGTACAGAGTGGTTCGGTTACTTACCCAAGATCACACAGCTTGTAAGTGATGGACCTGGGATCAGGCCTCAGGGGACCTGCCTCCAGAGCCCATTATCCTAACATGTCACTTTGTCCTGTTGCAAAAGCAGCCTGGCTGAAGTGGAAGTCTGTATCAGTGGCAGTTGAGAGGCGGGATGGCACACGCCTGCAGTCCCAGCTGCTGGTGAGGCTGAGGTGGGAGGATTGCGTGAGCCCATGAGTTCCGAGGCCAGCCAGGGCAACTTACTGAGATGCCATCTTCAGTAAATAAATTAATAAATGTGCTACTCGTACATGTTTCCATATATCTCTTAGATAAGCGTTAGATATACACAGATATTTTGAATCTAAATGACTGTGGTAAATTATTCGGTTGCTCGTGTTTGAAGGTCATTTCTACCATTGAGTCAGTTCCATGGATTCTAAGCCTGGTGGTCATTCCAGGGACCCTTCCACCTAAAACCACACTATATTTATCAAGCATTTTTCTGTGAGTTAGTCACTGTTCTAATGTCACATGCATTAGTGCAGAGTTCCTCGACTTCCGCACTATTGACAGCTGGGCTGGAAAATTCTTTGCTGTGGGGCTGCCCTGTGCAGCGTCGGATGTTTGGCAGCATCACTGGCTTCTACGCACCAGATGCCAGTGGCCCTTCCCTCCCCTCTTGTGACCCCTAAAAATGTCTCTAGACATTTCCAAATGGGCCCCTGGGGTAGAAATCACCCCTGATTGAGAGTCACTGCATTAATGCACTTAATTCTTCACAAAACCAGTGTGAGGTAACTGCTATTATTATCACTTCTGTTTCATCAGTGAGGAAATGAGGCTGACATAGAAATAAAGTAACTTTCTCTAAGTTACACCAAATAGGTGCTGTGACTGGCATTCAAATCCAGGCCTCGGACTCTATGTTTAACCACGAAACTCTGCTGCTTTCCAGCTACTTACTGATCTAAAGGGATTCTGTACAGTATGATCCCTTGGGTCCTCAGAAAATCTCAAAAACATTTTTTTTGGCCTGATTCCTGCAGATACTGGGATCTGAAAAGTGGGAGTTGTGTACGAATCTTCAATGGACACCAGGGGACAATCACTTGCATAGATTTATATAAGAACAGGCTCGCGTCAGGAGCAAGAGACTGCCAGGTGAAAGGTGAGAAAGAAACGCCTTAAATTTTCTAAGAAGTTTCCCCAAATCCATGGGTTACCAAAATGCTTGTTTTGCTCATTTCTACAGGCAGCCGTTTATTCTTTTATTCACCCATCCAGCCACACATATGTCCACCAACCTACCTGTTCGATGGCTCCTGAATCCCTACAGTGTGAGACATTCTCCTCTCACGAGGAGAAAGGGAACATGACACGATCCCTTCAGTGTGGCTTTTTATTTCTTCAAGAGGCTCACAGTCTCTCAGTGAAAGCAGATGCGTGAATATAGAATGGGGGATACAATAAATGCACGGATGATAACAGCTGCCTGACAGGCTTTACTGACAGGCACGGCAATAGTTGCTTTATATATATTATCTTATTTCATCCTTACACGAGCTCCATGAGGTGGACGCAGATGAGGAATCCAAAACTCATGGAGAAAAGCAACTCGCCCCAATCAAGCTGCTAAGTGGCGGTGGTGGTGCGAGGGATTCACACCCAAGACCACTGTCTCTAAGCCAAGTGCTCCTAACCACATGCAGAGTTCTTAGGGACCATTTGGATGAGAGTAAATTAGGGAAAGCTCCGCAGGCAGGGTGCTATTTGAGCGTGGTCTGGAGGTGTTGTTTGGTGTGGCTGGACTGCCAGTTGTGGCGCTGGAGATGAGGCTGGTAAATCTGTGTGGGACCAGACTATAAAGGGCCTCTGCAGCATGGTACAAAACTGAGCTGTATCCTGTGGGGCATGGAAAGCCAGGGATGCATTTTAAGTTGGGGATTGACATGATTAAATGTGTACTTTAGAGAGATAACTCTAGTGACAGTTTTGAAGAAAGATTCAGAGAGGGTTGACTATGCGGAGGTAGGGGACAAGTTAAGATGCTATTTGGTCTAGACAGCTGCCACGGTGTCTTCTGAATATCTGAGAACAAGCAAGTGTGAAGAGACTGGACAGATGTGACTTTGCATTTAATGGGCCAGACCGAAGGAGGATCTCTCCGGGGGGAATTGGCAGATTTCACCCCCACTGGATAGGAAAGTGGGGAAGGTGGAGGAGCAGATGATAAGGCCACGGGGTATATGGAAAAGCCATTAGTGAAAGTAGGGACTCCAGGGGAAAAAGAGGGTAGGGGGAAAACGGGGAGGAGGTCACAGGTTCAATTTTGGACATGTTGGGTGTGGTAGGCAGAATAATGGCCAACCAAAAACGTTTATGTCCTAATCCTTGAAACCTGTGACTATGTCATCTTGCCTGGCAAAAGGGGTTTTACAGATGCGATCCAATTAAGACTTTAAAATGGGGAGATTATCCTGAGTTATTGGGGTGGGCCCAGTGTAATCACACGCATCCTTAAAAACAGAGACTCTGTTTGGGCGTGATCAAAGGGAGATGTGAGCATGGAAGAATGGTCAGAGAGACACGACATTGTGGAGGAAGGGGCCGTGAGCCAAGGAGTGTGGGCAGCCTCTGGAAGGTGGGCAAGGAAATGGGTGCCCTCCCCCCCGACCCTCCATGAAGTAAAGTATAGTACAGACACCTTGATTTTAGCCTTGTGAGATCACACTGGACTTCCATTAGATAGCACATCGGTGCTGTTTTCAGCCGCTAAGCTGTGGGCATTCGTCACAGCAGCCGTATGAGAGCTAATATATTGAGGATGAGATTCCTGAGGGCACCCAGGTGAGGATTTCCAGAAGGCAGATGCAGTCGTGGATATATCAGTCTGGGGCCGCAGATGTGTGGACCCGGTAGTTGTCAGTTATAGTGAAAGGTGGAAGCCCCAGGTGTGGATGAGATTTACCCTAGAAGAATACCAGGGAAGAGTGACAAGAGAAGCAGGGAACCCCGGGAGCCACAGTGTGTTAGGAGCAGGTGGAAGGAAGCGATGTGGGAAAGGGGAGGTCAAGTGGCGTCATACGCAAACCCGCGGAGCTGCTTAGGAAATCTCACAGCACTTCCTCGCCCTCCTCGGCCTGACCAAATAGTCACGGCCATGACTGCTTTGAGGAGCGCTGCAGAAAGGGTGAGAGCCATCGTGGTGAGGGTTGAGATGGAAGGGCAGCCACGGCCCCCCAGCAGACTGGAAGAGTCTCCAGGGCCACCAGCAGGGCCAGGACTGGGGGGTGAGGAGTTAGGCCGTTGCCCCAGATGTAAAATTTAAGGGGGCACCAAAAAAACTCCTCAGTGATCAAGATACATGTTTCAGTGCAATATTCAAAAAGGCAAAATTAATGCACAAATCCATGATGAACAAATTTCAAAATCTCTCTCACTTCACCCTCATCCTGGTCCCGGCCACCAGCCTGCCTGGATTACAAAAATAGGATGAACAAGGAGACTATTAGAGTCCTGAAAGGTAATCCTTCACTTTTACAATTCTTTAAAATTCACCTTACCAGTGAATCTTTTAATTCATCTTTCAATTGTCCCACTGGTAATTTTATAAATAGGCCAAGATATATACATAAAAAATAAGTGAAGAAAAAGATACTTAGGTACTTAGAATTAACCCAGCATAAATGGTTAAGAGCATGGCCTCTGGGTCTAGACTCCCTGGGTTCAAATCCCAGCTCCGCCATGCACCACCTGTGGGACCTTCAGGAGGTAACTGAACCTTTCTATGCCTCAGTTCCCTCAACTTTGTAGTGGGGAATATAATAGTAGTACCTGTCTCATGAAGGCGAGTTAATCCATGCACTGTTACTGTAACCAGCTCAAATGGTTCCTGGCTCGTTGTTAGTGCCACGTAAGTATCAGCCACAATTATTACTTTGTCTCAGGCCACTTGTTCTCTTGCCTGAGGAGGAAGGTGCTTTGGGGACTGATGAAGCAGACTTTAATGTTTTCAGTCCTGAATTCCGGGTGCCCACTTTCAGATCCTTCCTTTTAGCTCTGTTCTCCCACCTGCCCTCCGCACGCAACACCTGCAGTATGCGGAAGCTGCTCTAACACCGTCCGGGTGGAAGCAGCAGCTCCATAAAGTCCAAAAATCGAATTCAGAAATATTTAAAAACATAAGTGAAAGTAGACAACTTTCTTTTCTCTCGGGGATAGAAAGTGTGGGTCAGGAAGACAGCCTCCGGGAGGAATGACAACACCAAACGTGTGCCATGATTTCGTGAACTCTGCCCTACAGCAAGCGCTTTTGCAGGCTTGGGGAATAGGCTTATCGGAGAGGAGCTGTCTAGCACGCGGACCCAAGGCTAAGTTCTAGGTCAGAGCCCAGGTCTTCTGCATTGCAGCTCTCCCGAGGCCCACCCACGGCCGGGCAGCTGTGTTGTAGGGATGTGGAGCTGGTGGCGAGCCTGCCCTGGGGGGTGCCAGGCCAAGCGGGGGCCTTCTAGAGTCTGACGAGTTGGGCTGGGCTAGTCCTTGCTTCTGTGATGGGGATTGGAACTGCACTGGAAGGGTTTCCCCTTCCCCTTCCCGCTCTCCCTCACCTCCCCGCGCTTCCTGTCTCTTTTCCTCTCTCCTTCTCCTCTTCAGAATGGGATTTAGACACAGGGAAGTGCCTGAAGACATTTAAACACAAAGACCCCATCTTGGCCACCAGGATCAATGACACCTACATTGTGAGCAGCTGTGAGCGAGGGATAGTTAAAGTGTGGCACGTTGCCATGGCGCAGCTTGTCAAGGTGAGAGAGTGGTGATGGATTGGAGGGGATGGAGGGGATCCCCTCACGTAGCTCCCCAGGCCATCCTGGGGGAGGGCCCCAAAGCGGGGCATTCTGAGTCCGTAGAGGGTAGGAGCTCCCCCGACGTCGTCATTGGCGTGGAGCAGGCAGGCTGCATTCTGACTCAGCAACGGATGCCAGCGTTATGGTTTTAATAGCAGCAGAGGTAAAGTACCTTTTTCTCTTCCAGAGTATTCTGCCCTGATGAGGGGTAGAATGAGGGGATGAACGATGCATGTTTCCCTCCTCACTCTGTCAGTAAGGAGAAAACACTGGGGGATGAACAGACACATTTCTTTTCTCCTAACTCACTAATGAAGAGAGAGCGTTGGCAGTGTTGAAGGTGATTGGGTGTTCACCAAACAAGTTCTTGCTGGATTTGAACCCCTGGCCTTAGTGGATGGTGCTGATATCTCGTTTGCACCAGGAACACAGGATCATAGTGAAAGGGGGGCTGGCTTGGCTTCTGGGTTTTTCCCCACCGGTCTTTTCACTGTGGTGGAACCAGCAGCTGCAGGCACGGAGTGCCCCGTGTGCCCTCCGATCCTGGCAAGGAGCCCGGTTGGAGCACCTTACCTTCACTCGTCTGACAGCCGGGGACAGCCATCTCTGGCCCTCTCTGGTGCTCCAAGAAGATGGGGTCTGCTCCAGCCACGGACCAGCGGAGCAAGTGCCCTCCCTGATCACATTCCTCCTTAACTGGGGAGAGAGCCCTTCGAGGGAGGGAGGCATGGGCACCACTGGTCCTCTTAGAGCAAAAGAAAAGTCAGCTCAGGCACGTGCCAAGTGAGCGGCAGTCGTGGATTGATGGAGCGTGACTCTGGGATTCGTCTGAGGAAGCCCCCAGCTTTGGTTCTTGGAGGTGTCACAGTCTGAGTTGAAGAGAGGCTGAACACAGCGGCATCTCTTTTTGCAGACGCTCAGTGGCCACGAGGGAGCCGTGAAATGCCTGTTTTTTGACGAGTGGCATATCCTGTCGGGGAGCACGGACGGGCTGGTCATGGCCTGGAGCATGGTGGGCAAGTACGAGCGCTGCCTGATGGCCTTCAAGCATCCCAGGTAGGTGCCGCTGGAGCCGGGACTGGCAAACCTGGTGCTCCCCACCTTCCCTGTCACAGCCCGGCCGTCTGTCCCCTGCCCACCGCTCATTCCCTCCGTGCCTCCCCCGCTTCTGCTTCCCTCCTTTTCTACCTGGTGCCCATTTTCCCCACCGTCGCCTCCGTCTGGCCATTCCCTCTCCCCTCTCCCCTTGCTTCTCTTGAGAAATGCTACTACTAGATGTGGGTTTTGAGAAGTTATTGGAATTTTATGTTTATGTTATGGCATACCTGTTATTGACCAGACATATGAATACTAGCAGAACCATCCCAAATAATGCCAGAAAATGCTTGGACTTGGTCTTTATCCAGGAAGCTTGTGCTCATGAAAGCTTAAAATGATCCAAGTGCCAAAGGTTTAAAAACAGCTAAGGCCTTAAAAAGAAGAAGCTAATACCTATATGTCTGTGGGCCAGATTCTATTTCAGGACAGCAAATGGATTTCATTTTACATTTCAATTCAAATTTAGTGGTGGCTGCTTGGAGCCAATTAATAAGTATTCTGAGGTCACATCTGGGCTTATCTAGAAAGGGTATTGTGGTCAATTAATGATTCTGCCATGGTCATGGGTATCAGAGACTGCTCTACATCACTCTTATACTATGTGAATAATGCACCTTCCCCTGAGTGCATTATAAAAATTTCCAGGAAACTAAATGCTATCTTAATTAATTTAAAAAGTGAGTGGAGTTCCCAGGGGATCTTTCAGGGTATATTTATCTCTAGTAAATTATGGCCCTAGATATCGTTACTGCGTCCTAGGAACCTTTGAGGCAGGCACACCGGTCTTATGGAAGGTGCAAGGGGGACGCGTGTGTATGTGCATGTCCTCCGTCGGTGGTGTATGACTGAATTATTGACAGGTGGCTGCCAGGAAGGGCCTGTGTTCAGTGATTTTGCCAACCCTCTGATAATTATCAGTGAGCCTTTTAGCATGTCACCTGGACTATCAAGCCTTGATCTCAAGGAGGGACTCAAACTTTATGACACCACCTAAAAATCACAATTATATTTTTAAAACCTAACCAGGATTCAGTAGGATTTAGTTAGTTATTGGAAAATAATTTATTGCAATAAAACCCAGCAATTTGGTCACCATTCCATCACTGCATGAGTCTCCCACTCCACTTCTGCTATGAGACCTCAGACAACACCTATTTTCATTGAATGGCACCCCCAAAATTCCATTCACATTGGTTCTCGATGACAGAAAAGCCACAGACATCTGGAAGACACGGTCAATGCTTTCATTTATAGGTCCCCTTCTCCCCCAAGTCCTCAAAAAATATATTTAACTGATCGATAATGAAGACAAATTTGACAGATTGACTTTCCGGGGAGTTCTAATGATTGGCCTGATACTCATCTTTTGAATATGACATAGGTGAGAAAACAGATATAGTTTCTGTCCTTTGGGGGAAGAAGGGCTGGAGAAAGGGGTCTTCTTTCTGTTTTCTTGATCCAACATTGTTTTCAACCAAAATGAAGATTTTGCAAATAGTGTGGGACAGAGTGGATATGAGAGGCAATTTGAGGATGCAAAGTAGGACTGACAGAAATGATCTTTAGGAAAGCTTCTGTATTATATGGTGTATTTTTTTTAAAAAACTTTATTCTTCAAAATCTTTTCCATAGCTCATATTGTAATTAGGCTTTCTTGGCAATTTTTAATTAGGATATGATTCACATGACATAAAATTCACCACTTTAGTATACAATTCAATGGGTTTTTTTAAGTATATTTATAATGTCATGTAACCATCACCATTATCTAATTATAGAACATTTCCGTCAATCAGTAGAAATGTCCCATTTCATTCTTCACATCAGTAATTTGAGTCTTCTTTCTTATTTTCTAAGTAAAGATTTGTACATTGGCTAGCTAGAGGTTTGTTGATCTTTTTAAAGAACCAATTTTTGGTTCCATGGATTTTCTGTAATGTTTTTCAATTCCCTATTTCATTCATTACTGCTATAACATTTATTACTTTTTTCTTCTTCTTGGTTTGGGTTTAGTTTCTTAAGGTGATCTTTTTCTAGTTTCTTAAGGTGAAAGTTTAGTTATTTTTTCTGGTTTCTTTTTCTAGTTTCTTAAGGTGAAGTGTTAGGTTATTGACTGGAGATATGTATGCATCCACTGCTATAAACTTCCCTTTGAGCACTGCTTTAGCTGCGTCCCATAAGTTTTGATATGTTGTGTTTTCATTTACACTCATCTCAAAGTATTTTCTAATTTTCTTTCCGGTTTCTTCTTTGACCCAGTGATTATTTAAAAGCAGGTTGTTTAATTTCCACATACTTATGAATTTTCAAATTTCCTTCATTATTCATTTTTAATTTAATTCCATTGTAGTTGGAGAGCATACTTTGTATGATTTAATTTTTCAAAATATATTGAGACTTGTTTTGTAGCCTAAAATATGGTTCGTCCTGGAGAATATTCCATGTGCAATTGAGATGAATGTGTACTGTATTGTAGTTTGGTAGCAGTTCGGTATATGTCTGTTAAGTCTAGACAGTTTATGATGTTGTTCATCTCTTCTATTTCCTTACTGATCTTCTACCTAGTTGTTCTATCCATTGTTTAAAGGCTAGTAGTGAAGTCTCTATCTATGATTGTTGAGTCATCTTTTTTCTCTTTAATTCTATCAGTTTTACATTATATATTTTGGGGCTCTGCTGTGCATTTATAATTGTTATATATTCTTGATGAATTCACTCTTTTATCATTATATAGTGTCTTTTTTTGTCTCTATTAATAATTTATCTGAAAGGCTATTTTGTCAGATATTAGTATAATCCCTCCAGTTCTCCTATGGTATGAAATATTTTTTTCTATTCTTTGACTTTCAACCTGTTTGTTTGTGTCTTTGAATCTAAAGTGAGTTTCTTGTTGACAGCATGTAATTGGATAATGTTGTACTTATCTGTTCTTTCAATCTCTGTCTTTTAATTGAAGAGCTTAATCCATTTACAGTTAATGTAAAAAGGACTTCTGTCATTTTGCTATTTATTTTCTATAGTCTTATGTATTTTTTCTTAACTCTTCTATTACTGCCTTCTTTTGTGTTAAATGGATATTTTTTAGTGTGTCGCTTTAATTCCTTTGTCATTTCTCTTTGTTATACTTTGAATGTGTCCCTGAAAAATCATATGTTGGAAACTTAATCCTCAGTGCAACAGTGTTGGGAGGTGGAGCCTAATGGGAGGTGTTTAGGTCATGAGGGAAGCCATCATGAATGGATTAATGCTGTTATCACAGGAGTGGCTTCCTTATGAAAGGACAAATTTCCCCCTCTTGCTCTCTCTCTTGCCCTCTCTTTGCCCTTCTGCAATGGGATGATGCAGCAAAAAGGTCCTTGCCAGATGCCAGACACCTGACTTGAACTTCCCAGCCTCTAAACCATGAAGCAATAAATTTCTGTTGATTATAATTACCTAGTCTGTGGTATTTTGTTATAGCACGACAAAATGGACTAAGACAATTTTACCATATATTTCAAGTTATTTTATTAGTGGTTACCCTGGGGATTACAATTAACATCACAATTTGTAACAATCTAGTTCACCTTAATACTAACTTAATTTCAATAGTATACAAAAATTTTGCCCCCATACAGCTCCTACTATGAGAATACTGTTATTGTCACAAATTAAAACTTTATATATTGTATGCCCATCATCACAGATTTATAATTATTGTTTTATGAAGTTATATTTTAAATAAGATAGAAAAAAGTTATAAACAAAAATACATTTATACTGTCTTTTTTTATTAATATATTTACCTAGGTAGGTACCTTTATTGACATTCTTTATTTCTTCATGTTGATTTGAATTATTGTCCAGTGTCATTTCATTTCAGTCTGAAGGACTCCATTTAACATTTCTTATAAGGTAGGTCTTCCAGTGAGTAACTTTCAGTTTTTGTTTACCTGGGAATGTTTTATTTCCTCCTTCATTTTTTAAGAATGGTTTTGGAATAGAATTTTTGGTTGACAGTTATTTTTTTTCCTTTTAGCACTTTGAATATGTCATTTCATTATGTTCTGGTTTCCATGGCTTCTGATAAAAAATCACCTGTTAATTTTATTGAAGATCCTTTTTACATGAGGAACTCCTTCTCTTGTGCTGCTTTCAGTATTCTCTGTTTCTCCTTGATTTTTGACAGTTTGATTATATGCATTCTGGGTATGAGGCTCTTTGAGTTTATCCTAGTTAGAGTTGAGCTTCTTAGATGTGTAGATTAATGTTTTTCATTATATTTGGCAAGTTTTCAGCCATTAGTGCTTCAAATATTCTTTCTTCCCCTTTCTCTGCTCTCCTTCTGGAACTCATATTATGCATATGTTGATATGTTTGATGATGTCACAGGTTTTTGAGGCTCCACTAACTTTTCTTCATCTTTTTTCTTTTTGTTACATACCCTGGATAATTTCAATGACCTCTTTTCAAGTACATTGCTTCTTTTGCCTACTTGAATCTGTTGTTAAGCTCCACTAGTGAGTTTTTATTTCAGTTATTATGGTTTTCAACTCCAGAATTTCTACTTGAATTCTTTGGTAATGTCTAACTCTTTATTGATATTATCTATGGTGAGACATTGTTATCATAATTTTCTTTAGTTTTCTAGGGATAATTTTCTTAACTATTTGAACACATTTAAAACAGATGATTTAAAGACTTTGTCTAGAAAGTCTAACACTAGATTTTCTCAGGGACAGTTTCCATTGATTACTTTTTTCCCTGTGTATGGGCCATACTCTCTAGTATCTTTGTATGCTTTGTAATTTTATGCTTTGTAATTTTTTTGTTAAAAAAATGGATTTTTAGCAGGGTGCGGTGGCTCACGCCTGTAACCCTAGCACTCTGGGAGGCTGCACGGGAGGATTGCTTGAGGTTGGGAGTTTGAGACCAGCCTGAGCAAGAGCAAGACCCTATCTGTACTAAAAATAGAAAAATTAGCAGGATGCAGTGGCATATGCCTATAGTTCCGCCTACTTAGGAGGCTGAGGCAGGAGGATTGCTTGAGCCCAGGAGTTTGAGGTTGCAGTGAGCTATTATGATGCCACTGCACTCTAGCCAGGGTGACAGAGTGAGACTCTGTCTCTTAAAAAATTTTTTTTTTGTAAAAACTTTTTCTTTAAATTTCTTTAATTTTTTTTTTTAAGAGACAACAGTTTTGCTCTGTTGCCCCCACTGGAGGGCAGTAGCCTGATCATAGCTCACTGTAGCCTTGAACTCCTGGGTTCAAGTGATCCTCCTGTCTCAGCCTCCTGAGTAGCTGAGACTACAGGTGTGTGCCACCATGACTGGCTAATTTTTTAAAAAATTTTTTTGTGGAAACAGCGTTTTGCTATGTTGCTCAGGCTGGTCTTGAACTTCTGGCCTCAAGCAATTCTCGTGTCTTGGCCTCTCAAAGTGCTAGTATTACAGGCACGAATCACAAACTGAATATTTTGAATATTACAATGTCACAACTCTGGAAATCAGATTCTCCCCTGTCCCCAAGGTTTGTTTTTGTTGCTGCTTATTGTATTAATAGTTTTTGTTTGTTTAGGGACTTTTCTGAACTAATTTTGTGAAGTCTGTATTGTTTTATTAGCTTGGTGGTGAGCAAATGACTGGACAGAGATTTATTTGAACACCTAGAACCAATTTTTTTCCCAGTCTTTTCCAAGGGGCTCTGTGTGCCTGCTGCTGGCAGACTTCAACATTCAGCCAGGTAGTTTACAACTCTATCCTAGCCCTCACTTCCTGCTCACACAGAACATCAAGGTTAGCCAAAGGAGAGAGCTTAGGGCTTTCTCAGGTCTTTCTTAAGCATGTGCACAGCCCTGGGCATGTGTGTGGCCATTTAGATTTCCAGGAATATGTCTGAGTTTTTCAAAACCCTCATGGACGTTTCATTCTCCAGCCTTTCCTCCAAAGCTTTCTGGTTAGTGTATTGTTTGCCCTAATGGACATGTATTGCTTCAGATAGCAGTAACTACAACATGTGCCTTTAAATGTTTTCAACAAATGCCCCCCAGGTAGCAGCTTTAACAGTGGATGAATTCCCAGTCAGGCGACATAAACGCGAGCCTTTTGAGCTAGTCTTCCAGGAACTACCAGACAGGTCAAATAATGAATGAAGTCCATTCTGTTCCCTCCAGTACCAGGAATGTGGGCTGTTATATCCATGGCTACCATTAAGTGAGAAATGGGATTAGGGCAGTTTGACAGGCCACAAAGCTCACTGTTCTTACTGACACAAAGCCATTTTACTTGTCTAAGCACTCTCTGGGTTGTTGCACACCTTTGGTTTTTTCCCAGAGTTCTGGAAAAGTTGATTCTGATGTTTTGTTTTGTTTTGTTTTAAATGAGTTTTTCCATTGCTTTTATGGAAGGGCAGAATTTCGGAGTTCTTTGCTCTATCATTTTCACTGACATTACTCTCTGCATTGTCTTTGATGAACAAGGAGCAGAGGAGCAAAGAAGGAGATAAATAATTTATTTCTAAAGCAGAGATAAAACCCGAAAGAAGACTGGGCTGTTTTAATATCATAATATCACTATTGTATCAGGTACTGGGCTAAGTTTTTAACATACCTTAATTAATTTCATCCTGACAGCAATCCTGTGAGGAAGAAATTACTATCCCCATTTCACAGAAGAAAAAAACTGAAGACCGAGAGGTTACTTCCTCAGGGTCATGCAGCCAGTAAGTGGTAGAGTCAGGTTTTGATCCCAGGTGTTTTGATTCCAAAGCTTATGCTTTTACTCACTAGGCTACAGTGGCATAGACTGACCCGCCAAATGTCACAGGAACCTATGGGAAGGGAAGTGTAGGATCAGCTCAGCAAGATCGAAAGAGATACACGAAGAGGCAAACCCTTCTATCACAGGGCATTTCTCCCAGTGCTCAATTACTGAGTTGCTGCTTAGGGCACCAACAAAGTTAGCATATTTTCATCTTGAAAAAATTAGAACTTCGTTGTACTTTTTAATATTTATTTTACAACTTAGTTCTAACTATCTGTCATCTATATTATCCATCTATCACATAGGGAGGGGTTCAAGTCACATTTGCCTCCTTGCTGTCCTTTGAATGGGCTAAGCATGTTTCTGCCTTTTGGGGTCTTTGTTATTTCTATTCTGTTCGTGGTTAGGGCCATGAAAAATCTTCATCTGGCGCTGGGATCTGACCAAGGCTAAGGCCAAATGGCATGGATAGATATCCTTTTAACATGCTGTAGAAATGACCATACTCTGAAAACATAAGCAGACGGTCTTTTTTTCCACCAAATTCATACTGAGGGCCTACTATGGGCTGGGTGTTGTGCTCGGTAATGAGCACTCAGTGATGAGTAAGACACGAGTTCTGCCCGGAGAATCTGATGGTATACCTGAAGTGTTTGTACATGTGTGATGGGAAGGGGGGAGATGTGGCGAGGAGATTGAGATAAGGGATGGCTTTTCGGAGAAGGTAGCACATGAGCTAGGCCATGGATGGGCTTGGCTGGATAGACAAGGCAGGGATTGATGGACTTGCTTTGCATACAGAATCTAACAAATTGGTGGCATTAAATTCAACTTTTCAGTGTCATCAACAGAAATGGGATAATTATAGTTCTTAGAATTGAATACTCCACATATCTGAGGCCCAGTGTGAACCGGCTATTGTACGGAGGATTTTGTTGGAGAGTCTACCTAGGTCTTCTGCTCTCCTCTCTTCTCCTACTAGTCATCACAAAAGGACACTCATAAATCTCATCTCTGGATACAATTTTCCTTAAGCATGTTTCACTGAAGGAAGGAAAGCCACTAATTTAAGACCAAAAAGGAACTGCTGAAATATAAGGTTTTTGCTTTATATAATCATGTTCCGTCTTGTTTTTTCTTTTTTATATAATATTATTTTACAAGGAATCAAAACATTAAATAATTCTCAGCATTACTTTTATATAAGTAGATAGCTAGGAATCAAATTGAAAGAGAAAAATATGGTCATCTATATATTAGACCAAAAAACAAACAAAGAAAAACCTGTGACATCAGCCTTTTTGTTTTGCCACCTTGTGGCACTGTGACCTAGCTGCAGGAAAAGTAACTGTAGAACAGGACGAGGTATGCCTTGAAAGTGCATGGTTTACACCCAGGATTATAAAATGCTGGCAAACACAGCTTTAAGACAGTTATGGCCACTGCCTCCCAACCACACACAAAATACTCCAAACTATCGCTAAGCCCAAGCAGTTTGCCGGGTACTGCCTGTTGCTCTGTTCCCTTCCAGGGAGGTGCTTCACGTGTCTCTTCTCTTCCTCCGGGTCATCAGCGCCTGTGCAGATGGCAAGATCCGCATTTACAATTTCCTCAATGGGAACTGTCTGAAGGTGATAAAAGCCAATGGCAGAGGTGATCCTGTGCTGTCCTTCTTCATTCAGGGCAACAGGTGTGTGGTAGGTGTGGGGGCCAGAACCATGAGTAATTCTGTCTGGATGATTTTTTTTTATCCTCTGGGATCCCAGCCCTGGATTTGCAGTCGGGGGAAGAGAGTGGACGTGCTTCCCTCCGACTTTGGCTGTAGTGGAGTAATAGTCTTGTGGGGGACTAATTAGGCTTTGCACAAAACTTAGCAATCAGGAAGCAGTCATAGTTCATTTTGACTCTTCATTCATTCTGGGTGTTTGGGGAAATCATGCAATGGGTGCAGGATAGCTCTTCTGTAAGGACCATAGTTCTGCCAAGGTGCGGTCCCTGCTTGCTCTTGAATTGTGTATTCAATTGTGCCTGGAGCTCCGTGGGCTGTCTCTGATGCCCACTTCTAATGCAGAGAGACTTACAGGATGGTAGGGATGGCAGCTGCAGGGGCCAGTCAGGGAGAGCTGAGCAGGTGAGCTTACAGAAACCAGTACCATGACTGCACTAATTGTATATGGTGCTGTGCTTATTACACAGGAATAGGTTCAGAGGGATATATTGTGTGAAAATAACCAAATAGAATCAACTTATAAATTCCACCCCAGGCTCACTTGAGACATCACTTAATCTCTCTGAACCATATTGCCTTCCTTTTAATGAAACTTCATTAATACTGTGTATCATCTTAAAGGGAGTAGCCTGGTAACAAGGCTCAATAAATGAACACTTTTCAGTTATGAAGTAATGATGCTGTAAAAAACAAATCGGCTCTGGCCTTTCCTCATTCTCAGCATCCAAGGAGAGATGATTTCCTTTTGGCTTCAGTAAAAATTAGTCCGAAGGAGATTTCTTATTGGAATGAGTCCCCAAATTCCATTCAAGCGTTTCCAGCCAAAATAAGCTACTTTTCTAGAGAGTTTATGTTAACAGTTAAGGTCTTAAAATTGCAGCCTTTTGGAGCAGAAAAGAACCTACACATAGAATCTCCGTGTCTTGTTTACAGTTATAGGAGATCTCTACGGGGTTGAGAGGCTGCTTGCTTTGTGTAAATGACAGAAGCCAGTGGGCAGGGGAGGCAGGGCTGGGGAAGGGGTGCAAGTTCCAAAGCTCTTTGTCTACGGGGCATAAAAGTGGGGATTAGAGAAGACAGAACTCATCTTGCTTTACAAAGCACAGAGACCCTGGAGTGATAGCGTGAAAAGTGTGGGGTCCGTGTGGAGGGTCGCCGGAGGAGGGGACGCCTCCGCATTAGAGTTTGCCTCATTGCCATCGCAGCAAAGGAAACACTGGTTTGGAAGCTTTGCTTTAAAAAAAGGGAGTGAGTTTCAAGACATCAGTGTATCTAAGCTTCTGGGCATCTTAGGTACCTGGCACTCGTTCTAGAACGGAAATTCATTTAAAAGTATTTTAACTTAAAAAGTGAAACAATCAGAACATATGTGTCCATTCACATTTATTTTTTAAAGAAAAGAGCTACAAAGTGACCCCTGCTGCATGGCCTGACACCTTTTACCGCCCTCGACTCTCCAACACCCTACACTAGCCTGTTAGTGTGGCCATTACCTGGGCACTGCTCCCTGGGCCTCAGGACTGGAGGGGATGGCAATTGATCACGATGCGTCTTTTGGTGGCCTCCACGCTCCTTTTGTGGACAATCTTGTTGTTTTGGTTCCAGGATGGTGGTCAACACAGAAAGCAACATCCTCATGTTCCAGTTTGAGCCCATAAAATGGCAGTACGCCCAGGAAAGAAGTAAACAAAAGAATAAGAAGGAGAGAGAGGACGAAAAGGAAGAAAACGGACTCACGGAAATTCCCTCCAGGTCTAGCACTCAGATGTACAGCCTGAGAGACTCTGCATCCAGTAAACAAACTGTGACCCCGGAGTTCCTGTCAAGTAAACCTCACAAGTCCCGTGTTGTCCCGAAGGCGGCCAAGTTATCTTCAGGTAAAGGAGCCAAACCCAGCAGTTTCAGTGACAACCAGTCACTGGAAGAGGTGAGGGGGGCCCAGGACTGGTTTCTCTGCGGGATATTTTGGCCAGTGGTTTCCTGAGGTATAAATCCTAACCCTTCAGGAATGTCGGAGCCATTCTCTTCGATCTGCCAAACTACTAATATTTTTAGCCTGATTTTCAAGGCTTAGATTTTCAAACTTATTAGAATCTTTTTACAGTAGGTAAGACCAGCCTTAATAGTTGCCATTAAAACAAAACAAACAAACAACATCCTCACCCCCCCAAATTCAAACATATATTAAATATAACTATTTCCTCAGGACAGAGACAAGAAGTAACTATAAGCAGAAAAGTGTTCTATACAGAATGTCTTCTCTTTAGACCTCTGAGAGAGCTCTGAGACAGGATATGTGTAGCTAGAAAATCTTAGTTATAAAGCCAGGGGTGTGTGTGCGCGTGTGTGTGTGTGTGTAAGTCGGGGTGCAGGCATGGCTCATGCCATTTGTAAGACATCCAAAGAATAAATTATGTGTAGGTTAGAGTAGCAAGACTCCTTTTTACCTGTCCTGTCTTTGGCATGTAAAATTGGATCTACAGATCTATAGAGAACACCAATAGATCATTCCCAAGCATATTGCACCACACGTAGTTAGCTCCCTCTGGAGAAGAGGCAACCAAGAATTTCAGATAATGCTTAAGCTTCATAACTCAGTGGGAAAGTGGGTGGGAGGGGAGCCAGGATGTGATCTAGACCTGAAACTCCAGGTGACTACTTAGTTCCTATGGCAATAAATGATATGGTGCTGGGTACAAAAAATACAGCTGGAGAGAAGGAATAAGTCCCAGTGCTCAACTGCACAGTGGGGTGACTATAGTTAACAATAATTTATTACATATTTCAAAATGCTAGAAGAGAAGACTTGGAATATTCCCAACACAGAGAAATGATACACGTTTGAGATGATGGATAGCTTAATTACCATGAACTGATCATTACACATTGTATACATGTATAAAAATATCACATGTACCCCATAAATATGTACAATTATTATGTACCCATAAAAACCAAAATGGTGATATTTTGGGTGAAAATCAGTCCAATTATTAGCCCTCATTATTACTGATTATAGTATTATTATTATGCCCTTATCATTCACACCTAACTAAAGTATATCATGACTACATTTTCTTCCTAAATCTCAATCTCAATCTAGCAATGTTAGTGGAGCAAGCTCAAAGTCAAGAAAAGCCAAAATCGCCCCAAAGAGATAGCAAGAAGAGAGCTTATTCTGTTCATAAGGAAGCACATGGCACAGATGGTGGGCAAGAGACTTTGGAAGCAAAATCTGAGGCAGGAGGTAAGATGAATGGTGATACCTTATTCTGAATTAGTGGTGAGATCAGAACTCATTTTCTCTCTTTTTCTGTCTCTGTCTCTTAATTTTAGTTTTGTTTTCCAGCAGGCCAACAACTTTGCTTATCTTTCAGAATTCAGAATGAATGCAATGCCTGGCTTCTCCTAAGAGTGACTGGTTTTCCTTAATTGTCCCCTTACTACGTTGAGGCCATAGAGGGAGAACCTTTCTAAGACCCAATTTTCCAGGTTTGGCTCACAGCCTGCCTCTGTTCCCGGCCAGTCAGCTTCCTCACTTTCTGGGGCAATGGTTGAGCCGATAATGAAAAATCTATACTATGGAATATTATATATAGCTAAAAATTGTTTGATGAGGATCCATATACAGTAACTTGGAAAGCAATCCGCAATATATTATCATGTGAAAAAGACAAATTAAAACGAGCTCATCACAATTCTCTTTTTTATAAAAAGAGAAAATTTATGTGTTCTTTGGGGTTTGGAAGGAGAGCAGGGAAGATTTGGACATCGTATTTTCACTCAGTTTTATATGTTATAATAAAATATTGTTTAATTAGCAAAGTAAAGGTTTGGGGAAAATTTGAAGTTTCATTCTGTCCTAGTGTGTCTGCACACAAACATCTTGGGCTAAAGCCTGTTTGGCTGAGGAAAATTATATGCTGAACACACCATTGCATTTTATTCCCTGGTGTAGCTTAGGGTACAGATTTTACTTGCTAGGTCAGACTAGGCAAATGAATTCTACCTTTCATGACTCAGTTATTTCTTTTTGTAAAATAAGGATAATGCTTTCAGTGTTTCTGTGTGGTATCGTAGGGACCGAAAAGCCCAAATGGAAGAGACTTTATAGATTTGCTCACCTGTGAAGACAAAATTGTTAACTTATAACTTTGTTATAACTTGTTGACTTAGACACTTCTGAGGCTTTGATCACAAAACACTATGGCAGAGGGAATCTCTCATTCTGGTCAGTGGCTTTTGGACCTGCTGCTATTGTTCAAAACATTGTGGGAACTCCTCTGGAGGAACCGTCTTTTAGTCATGTTATGATTACTTTGCATTACCCAGGGGTGATATATTCTTTGAAGGCAGGCTTGATTTGGGGAAACATCCAAGATTACTTGGAGTCAAATTTGATCAATAAGTAGAGACCAAACTTTGCAATACAATTGCTGTTGTTTAAAATACAGGTATGTTACTACTATACATTTACAAAGCCTGCTTTGTGTGAATCATATATGGTATGTGAAGGTCTTTCCCCAAAAGGAAGTTTAAAAAATATGTGGACCATTGGAGTTGCATCTAGAGGCTAAAACACACTTTACACAATACTGGCATATTTATTAAAAACTTCTTTAAATCATTAAATCATTTCTGGTATCACCATTTCCGATACCACTGGGGATGTCTGCCCAGGTGATGGCATGCCTGTTAGGTAACAAAGACTTCAGCGTGCCTAGCTGTTAGAATGGCTCTAACTTTCATGCATGAGTACTTAATACTTTCCATGGAATGCTGATTTTTTTTTCTTTGAAAAAGCAGATGATGTGATGAAAGTACGAAAACAAGGACAACTGGAAACTCCTGGAGAATTGATCCATCACCCAAAGAAAAAGTCCTGGAAAATGCCTATGTCGCCTGACCGATTCCTCCTGACTGTCAGTGCCCTGCAGCAAGCTCATAATTCAGGGGAGTTTGCCTATCCCCATAGGCCCAAAACCCACGTCATTGATGCCTGGGGACCTTCAATCTCGCACCCAAGGAAGGTCCTCAATTTCAAAGGAAAATCAGTCCAACATGCAGTTGACAGGTTGAGATTCAGCAATCCTCCCATAGATGTGAAAAAAACCAACGTTCCCCTTCAAATCCAGAAATTGCAGCCCAATTTTAAGAACTCTTTGCATAGTCCCAGAGTCCAGTCCACTATCCCCCAGCCCATGATTATCCGCCCTAAGTTCTCAGGCAGCTTAAAGGAAGACCAAGTGACCAGTTCAACTGAAGGGGCAGTGCACCGTGCGGGCCCCCTGACCAGTTTGCAGGTCATCACACAGCGCCACATGCTCGCTCCACATGTGAGCACCCTGCCTCTCAAGAAAGAACGGGCTCGCTTATGCACAGCCCTCGATCCCCTTAGACTGAACACTGGGTTCATGCTGTTGACTGTGAAGGAGGAGAAAGAGTACGGGGAAGCCAGGATGAAGGAATATCAGGCGAGCGAGTCCACTGCAGTGGTTGATCCAGGAAAAGCCAGCAAAGCTGCATGGATCAGGAAGATCAAAGGCCTGCCTATTGATAATTTCATGAAGCAAGGGAAAACTGCAGCCCCTGAACTTGGACAAAATGTATTTATCTAAACCAGCCTTGGGGAATTACCATGTCTTACGATAAACAGAGAGCCAAGTCAGGTGGATGTTGGTGTTTGGCCTTTTTTTTTGACTATTTCCTCCCTGGTAATTACAATTAACATGAGAACTCCTAATTATCTTCCTATGAGCCAAAGAACTGATATCATCAAAGTAAGAAATACAAGGAGTCTGGGAGATATCAGCATCTGTATTCCCACTGAAAACCATTCAGTGAGACTTAGGGAAGCCGAGTTTCACTGATGGAGGCTGGGGAGGTGATCACTGGAAATTAGATATTATTAGCAGTTTATGGCTATTAGTTCTGCCAGCAAATCAAGTGCTGGCATTATGTCAGGATAATGCATTGGAGTTTCCTGGTATTTTTGTGTGGAAGACTGATGAAACTCAGTGAATTCAGTTAAGAATCTAAAAGGGGAAGCTCTCAATGGGGTTGACCTATTACACTGGAGAATGTTTTGTGTGCTTTTCCTTCTCAGGGTTAACTCCTATGGAAGAGAATTAAGCATACTCATCCTGTCTACAAAGAGGGACACTAATATTGAGTGTGTTGATGTTTCCACTTAAACCTCTG
>CAUYSK010103390.1:0-10273 GCA_963575035.1 Avahi laniger | reverse complement strand
AAGCTCTTGCAGGTCTGTAAATGGTAAAGAATACAGAGGACAAGATTTAGAAAAATACTGTCTACCTTTAAGTTCATGTTGGCATTTAATAGAGTATCTTTCTATGCTATGTTTTCCTCATTTGTTCTTTTTTTTTTTTTTGAGACAGAGTCTCACTTTGTTGCCCTGACTAGAGTGAGTGACGTGGCGTCAGCCTAGCTCACAGAAACCTCAGACTCCTGGGCTCAAGCAATCCCACTGCCTCAGCCTTCCAAGTAGCTGGGACTACAGGCATGCACCACCATGCCAGGCTAATTTTTTCTATATATTTTTAGCTGTCCAATTAATTTCTTTCTATTTTTGGTAGAAATGGAGTCTCGCTCTTGCTCAGGCTGGTCTCGAACTCCTGAGCTCAAACAATCTGCCTGCCTCGGCCTCGCAGAGTGCTAGGATTGCAGGCGTGAGCCACCGCGCCCGGCCTCAAAATATGTTTTAATTTCTTCGTTGACCCACTGGTTGCCTGGACGCATGTTGTTTAATTTCTATGTATCTGAATTTTCAGAAATTCCTCCTGTTATTGATTTCTAATTTCATAGTATTGTGTTAGGAAAGATATTTGATATTATTTCATTCTCCTTAAATTTACTAAGGCAGGCTTGTTTTGTGCCCTAATATGTGAACTATCCTGGAAAATGTTCCATGTGCCCTTGAGAAGAATATGAATTCTGTTGCGTTGAATGAAAGGTTTTGTATATGTCTGTTAGGTACATTTGGTCAAAAGTGTTATTCATACCCAATGTTTCATTATTAATTTTCTGTCTGGATGATCTATCCTTTGTTGAAACTAAGGTATTGAAGTCCTCTAGTATTATTGTATTGTAATCTATTTCTCTCTTCAGGTCCTTTAATATCTTCTTGATGAATTGACCCATTTATCATTATATAATATCCTTTTTTGTCTCCTTTTATAGTCATTGACTTAAAGTCTATTTTGTATGAAATAACTATAGTTATCCCTGTTCTCTTTTGATTTTCAAAATAATTACAGTTTGTATATGTCCTTAAAAGTGAGGTGAATCTCTTTGTAGGCAATATATTATTAGGTCTTGATTTTTTTAAAGTTCGTTTAGTTACTCTATATCTTTTTATTGGAGAATTTAACCCATTTACATTCAAGGTAATTGTTGACAGGTAAGGACTTTCAACTGCCTTTTGTTACTTGTTTTCTATTTGTTTTGTAGATACTTTGTTTCTTCTTCTTGCAGTCATCCTTTGTGATTTGATGGTTTTCTGTAATAGTATGCTTTGAATCATTTCTATTTTTGTTCTACTAAAGATGTTTGCTTTGTGGTTACCATGGGGCTTACATGAAACATCTTTACTTATAACAGCCTATTTCAAGCTGATCAACTTAACTTTAATTGCATATAGCAACTCTGTATTTTTATTCCACTATCGGGGGTTTGTGACGCCCCCAATATAACCGGGTCCCTGGGTAGTGTGCATTGCAAGAGATAGGAGAGACAAATATACAGACACAAAAAGTAAGGTGAAAGGGTGCGGGGAGGTCAGGGGACCGCCAGCATTCCCATTAGCCAGGTGGTGATGACTGAAGTCTAGCACCTGTGTTTATTCTCTTTTTTATGTTATGGATTATAATGATTTCCCTTCCCTCTCCTCCCCTCCCTTCCCCTCCCCTCCCCTCCCCTTCCCTTCCATCTCCTCCCCTCCCCTTACCTCCCCTCCCCTGCCTTACCCTTCCTTCCTTCCTTCCTTCCTTCCTTTCACAGGTTAAATTAAGTTTTATTTATTCTCTCTCATTTTACAATAATCACTCACAAATATCCTTCACAAACAGAGCATATATACAAGGTTGTGATACAAAATTATAAGTTGTGTTTTTCACACAAATTGTAAAGTATCAGTGTATCATATGAGAGTTCTCCTAATAGGGCACCAAATTTAAAGCAAAAACATTTTCCTGAGTTTATAAGCAGAGAAATTTTTCAGTATTCATTCATCTCCACATTTACATTCTATGTATTTTCTCATGGTCAACAGAATGATTCAAATGATTTAAGTTATCCCACTATTTAAAGAGAAAAGTTCCTACAATAATTTTAAACCATGGCATTATCTTAATTTCACCACTGGCTGCTATTTTTTTCCCCCAGAAGTTCTTCTAGTTCTTCCTTTGACACAAAACACTAGCTTTTAATCTCATTGGGGCCTGGATTCAAAGTTATATTCTTCCTCACAAACACTATGTAATAAATTTCATGTTCATCTCAGATACCATCAGATTGAACCTTGTAGTGAATTCGTGTTAGATAATTAATTTCTTTTGGTTTTCCTTTAGCACTTGGAATATATCATCCCATTCTATCCTGGCCTGCAGGGTTTCTGCTGAGAAATCCGTTGATAGTCATAGTGATACTACTTTGTATTTGATGTGTTTCTTATCTCTTTCTGCTCTCGTAATTTTGTCTTTATCTTTGAATTTTGATAGTTTGATTATTATTTGTCTTAGTGAACTTTTTGGGTTGAATTTGATTGGACATCTCTGCCCTTCCTGTACCTGGATGTTGGCATCTTTCCCCAGATTAGGGAAGTCTTTAGCCATTGTATCTTTAAATAAGCTTTCTTGCCCTTCTTGTCCTTCTGCACCTCCTATTTATATGCAGGTTTGGTCTTTTGATGACCCATAATTCCTATAGGCTTTCTTCATTATTTTTTATTCTTTTGTCTTTTGTTCCTCTGACTGGATAATTTCAAATGTTCTGTCTTCTAGCTCATTGATTCTTTCTTCTGATTGATTGAGTCTGTAGTTGATGCTTTCTGTTCTTTTCTTTTTCCTTTTTTTTTCTTTGAGATAGGATCTTGCTCTGTTGCCCAGGCTAGAGTACAGTGGTGTCATCATAGCTTACTGTACCCTCCAACTCCTGGGCTCAAGCAATTGTCTTTCCTTAGCCTTTGAGTAGCTGGGACTACAGGCATGTACCGCAATGCCTGGCTAATTTTTTTTTCCCATTTTTTGTAGAGATGGGGTCTCGCTATATTGATTAGGGTAGTCAACTCCTGGCCTCAACCAATCCTCCTGCCTCAACCTCCCAAAGTGCTAGGATTACAGGCTTGAGCCACTGTACCTGGCCTGTTGTTGATACTTTGTATTGAATTTTTCAACTGAGTCATTGTATTTCTATTTGGTTTCTAGGAGTTATATTTGGTTCTCTTTAATGTTTCTATTTCTTTTTCATACTTCTTGCTTTGTTCACATATTGTTTTCTAAATTTCATTAAATTTTATTTTCATATATTCTCGTTCACTAATCTTCTTTAAGAAGATTATTCTGAATTGTTTGTCAGTCATTGTATAGATTTCCACTTCTTTAGAGTCCATTATTGGTGCTTTAATAGTTTGTTTTGAAGGTGTTAGGATTCCCTGATTCTTTGTAATCCTTGTGTTCTTGCCTTGTTGTCTGCATATTTGCAAGACAGCCCCCTCTTTTTATCTTTATAGTTGTTTTTTTGGCATAGTGTAGTCTGTGATTCTGGATGGACCAGCTGGTGATGACCCTGGGCAGGCAGAGCTTATGGTGGATTCTCTAGTTGGCTGGGATACTGCCTGTGTTCTGATGTCAGGCGGGAAATGACTGGCTAGGCTCTGCTATCAGGCAGGACTGTGATGGCTTCTGGCCAGGCCAGTCAGTCATAGGATGTATTCTGTGGGTGGGCAATTTTGCTGTTTGCGATCTGTAGTTGGGCAGGGCTGTAGGCTGGACACCAAGTTTAGGTGGAGTTGCTGCTTGTGACAGGTGGGACCATAAGCTATGCTCCTTAAAAAAGTGTGATTGAAGATTACCTGCCTGTCAGTGTGGAGCTGTGGGTTGGGTTTTTGGTTGAGTTGAGCCACTGTTTGAGTTGCCTGGTCAAGGTGGTCTAGCCCCTTCGCTTCACTGAAATGGGTGGAGGTGGATGTCTCCCTACCTGGGCAGTGTTGTTGAATGGGCTTTGAGGCTGGGCCTGGAGATTAGACATCTAGGGATTCAAG
Source organism: Avahi laniger (assembly GCA_963575035.1). Classification (NCBI taxonomy): domain Eukaryota; kingdom Metazoa; phylum Chordata; class Mammalia; order Primates; family Indriidae; genus Avahi; species Avahi laniger. The sequence continues at coordinate 6,244 of CAUYSK010103390.1, read as the reverse complement.
ATAGGTTCAATTTTCTACTGTGATTCTGAAGGTGACCAGCTCAGCTTAGTGGGTGAGCTACGAAGTTTGCTTGTATCTCCGACTGGGTGCCACAGCTGGCAGAAACACAAAAGAACCACCAAGATCTGCATGTTGGTCACCATGAACTCTCTCTCCTTTCTTTGTTTCTACCTGGCTCTGGTGGCCGAGTCCTGTCATTTCCCCCAGTGGTCCCAATGAGGGGAGACTAGAAAGGGCTTCCTGAGAAGAATTTCAGAATACTAGGGAAATCAAATGACTGCTTTTGGTTCTCTTTTCCCCTGTAGAGACTGAGAGCTCTGGGAAATTCTCTTTGTCTGTGGGGGAACTTAGGGAGGAAGGAGAGGGGCAGTATGGTCAAGGTGAAACCATTCTTCTTACTCTTCTAATTCAGTTTTCATTCAGTTTTCTGGACCACATGGGTATCTCAGGTTTGTTGGCAAGCATTGGAGTTTTCAAAAAGATGTTCTGGCCTGTGGATAGTTGCTAATTAAACTTTCTTTGGGGAGCAATAGAGCCCGAGATTTCCTATTCTGCCATCTTGCTGATGTCACTCTCAAAAAATGTATTTAAAAATAAAACTTTATATTCACTGCCATAAGTGGAAAACTAGTAGATTACAAGTAAGCATAAAATCAATAAATTGAAAACAAATTGCTAATATTAAATTCTGGCTAAATACTATGTAGATGCTCCTTGACTTATGATGGGGTCATGTCCTAATGAACTCATCATAAACCGAAAGTATTTTAAGTCAAAATGCACTTAATACCTCAAGAAACCCGTTGTAAAATTGAGAAATTGTACATCAAACCATCGTAAGTCAGGGATTATCTATATTGTCTGATGAAGGTAAGCCTGAGGCTTATACTTTGGTTTTTTTCTGTAAAATTTTGGCAATTACTGAGGCATATTAACACATTGAAATATTCTCCATGATGCTCTCAGAAGGATTGAAAGAAAATCGGAACAGGAATAATTTTCTCGCACTGTGATTTAGTGTTGTTTATTTCCATGTGCACACCATATGTTTCCCACTCATTGGGAAACACCTGCAGAATTAAGTTGAAATCCTTTTCGTGGCATGTAAGTCCTCTCATGATCTCTCTCCTGCCTGCCTTATCTCCTACTTTTCTCCCTTGCTTTTTGTCCTTAGCAAATGGGAACCATTTAGTGTTGTTATGAAGAATAAACAAGTTTATACATATAAAGTGCTCAGAAGTAAGTGCTCCATGAGTATTAGCTGTTATTATCACTATTATTATTATGTTTTTCTAATTAACACATATTCTGCCTCCTTGAAAATACTGTCACATATTCTTAGAATATCTTCTTTCATTTATCTGTCCAGCTAGTGCCTATTTTTCTCTGCAAGTCTCAGCTCAAGCACTTTTCCTCTGTGAAGGCTCTCCTGAATCCCCCTAAATCTGTACCTTGAATATTCCCATTATGTCACCTAACAAATTGTCTTTGGTTATGTGAGTGGTTTCTACTAGTCTGTATATTCCTTCAGGACAGAGACTGTATCTTCTTCCCTTTTAATCCCTGACACCTAGTCTAGTACCTGGTTTATCGCATTTATTTTTCAATTCAATAAATATTAAGGGCCTGTTTATGGCATACTGTATGCAGGTATCGACGTTAAAAAGCTGAACAAGACATGGCCTATGAGGTAGGAGTTTGCTGGAAATATATATGATGTGCATTTAAGAATTATTATTAATTTTTTTATTTAAAAAGCATAAGGCCCAGTAAGATTTATACTTTACAAGGATAGGTCTCAAACCATTAAGCTGAGAGACATATTTGAATTCCACATATTTTATTTCATTTAGTTAACAGATTGTGAGGTTCCTGATGGCAAAGGCTATGTATCTTAGTATCTTTATTCTCTTGAGGCACTTGGCATTCATTGTTTACCTCAGGTAAATACTTACTAGTAAGATTCATAATTATTTGGAATGGCATGGTGGCTATTTAGTATTGCACACATTTAAAAAATTGCTTAATATACTTAGCCTTGTAGCTGTGACTGAAAAACTTGGATAATGGAAGCTTATGGAAATAATAATTAGTACGAGTGAAACGTGCAAATGTTAGCATGGTATAGTGGCTTTACTTATGATGTATCTCTGCAATGAGTTTCTTTGTTCTTGTAGCAAATTTTTAAGGCCGGAGATACCAACAATGATTCAGAATTAGATTTTGGAGAATTTTTGAGGTACCTTCAAGACCATGAGAAAAAAATGAGACTGGCATTTAATAGTCTGGACAAAAATAATGATGGTATGTATGTGGTTTTTTAAAAAAAATTTTTATTTCATCATATTATGGGGGTACAAATGTTTAGATTACATATATTGTGTTTTCCCCACCTGAGTCAGAGCTTCAAGCGTGTCCATCCCCCAGATGGTGCGAATATAGGTGTGAATATACCCATCCCTTCCTCCCTGCTCCCACCTGCCTGACAGCCAATTAATGTTCCGACTATATGTGCTCATAAGTATTGATCAATTGATACCAATTTGATGGTGAGTACATGTGGTACTTGTTTTTCCATTCTTGCGATACTTCATTTTGTAGAATGGGCTCCAGCTCTATCCAAAATAATACACGAGGTGCTAGATCACGATTGTTTTTTGTGGCTGAGTAGTACTCCATGGTATACATATACCACATTTTATTAATCCACTCATGTATTGGTGGATACTTAGGCTGTTTCCACATCTTTGCAATTGTGAATTGTACTGCTATAAACATTCTAGTGCAGATGGCTTTTTTATAGAATGTCTTTTTTTCCTTTGGCTAGATGCCGAGTAATGGGATTGCTGGATCACATGGTAGTTCTACTTTTAGTTCTTTGAGGTATCTCCACATTACTTTCCATAGAGGTTGTACTAGTTTTTAGTCCCACCAGCAGTATAGGAGTGCTCCCATCTCTCCATATCCACCCCAACATTAACTGTTGTGGGACTTTTTGATAAAAGCCATTCTCACTGGAGTTAAGTGATATCGCGTTGTGGTTTTGATTTGCATTTCCCTGATTATTAGAGATATTAAGCATTTTTTCATATGTTTGTTGGCCATTAGTCTGTCTTCTTTTGAAAAGTTTGTTCATGTCCTTTAGCCCACTTTTTAATGGGGTTGTTTGATTTTTTCTTGCTGATTTTCCTGAGTTCTATATAGATTCTAGTTGTCAGCCCTTTATTGAATGTATAGCATGTGAATATTTTCTCACATTCTGTACATTATCTGTTTGCTCTCGTGATAGTTCCCTTGGCAGTGCAGAAGCTTTTTAATTTAATCAGGTACCATTTATTTATTTTTTTTGTTGCTGTGATTGCCTTTGGGGCCTTCTTCATAAATTCTTTGTCTAGGCCAATGTCTATAAGAATTTCTCCGACATTTTCTTCCAGAATTCTTAAGGTTTCACACCTTAGGTTTTTAGGTCTGTTATCCACCATGAGTTGATTTTTGTGAGAGGTGAGAGGTATGGATCCAGTTTCAATCTTCTGCATGTGGTTATCCAATTTTACAGCACCATTTATTGAATAGACATTCTTTTCCCCAGTGTATATTTTTGTCTGCTTTGTCAAAGATTAGATGACAATATGAGGATGGTTTTATATCTGGGTTCTCAGTCCTATATCTCTGTTCTTGTGCAGTACCATGCTGTTTTGGTTACTATAGCCTGGTGTAGTATAGCTTGAACTCTGGTAGACTGATGCCTCCCAATTTGTTCTTTTTGCTTAAGATTGCTTTGGCTATACGAGGTCTTCTCTGGTTCCATATGTAGTGTAGAATTATTTTTTCTAGATCTACAAAAAATAGTGATGGCATTTTGATAGGGATTTCATTGATTCTGTAGGTTACTTTAGGTAGTATGGATATTTTAACAATATTGATTCTGCCAATCCATGAGCATGGTAGGGTTTTCCAGGTGTTTACAGCTTCTATAATTTCTTTCTCAGTTTTTCATAATTCTGCCTATATAGGTCTCTCATCTCCTTAGCTAAATGTATTGCTAAATATTTAATTTTCTTTCATACTATTGTGAAAGGTGTTGCATCTTTGATTTGATTTTTGTCTTGACTCTGACAGGGATAAGGTGATATCTCATTGTGCTTTAATTTTCATTTCCATGATGATGAGAGATGTTCTGCATTTTTTCATATGATTCTTGGCCATTTGATTATCTTCTCTTAAAAAATTACTTTTCATATCTTTTGTCCACCTTTTAATGGGATTGTTTGTTCTTTTCTTGCTGATTTGTTGGAGTTCTTTGTAGATTCTAGATATTAGCCCTTTACTGGATGTATAGTTTTCAAATATTTTCTCCCATTCTATAGGCTGTTTGCTCTGTTGATTATTTATTTTGATGTACAGAAGCTTTTAATTTAATTAAGTCACATTTATTTATTTATTTTTTTTGCTGTAAGTGCCTTTGGGGTTTTAGTCATAAATTCTTTGCCTAGGCTGATGTCTAGAAGAGTTTTTTCTACATTTTCTTCTAGAATTTTTATGGTTTCATACCTTAAATTTAAGTCTTTTACCCATTGTGAATTAATTTTTTTAAATATTGAGAGATAGGGATCTTGTTTCATTCCTCTGTATGTGGCTATCCAATTCTTTCAGCACCATTTATTGAACAGGACTTTGTTTCCCCAGTGTATGTTGTCTGCTTTGTTGAAGATCAGTTGGTTGTAGGTAGATGGTTTTATATCTGGATTCTCCATTCTGTGCTATTGGTCTGTGTCTCTATTTTTATACTAATACCATGCTGTTTTGGTTACCATATCCTTACAGTGTAGCTTGATGTCTGGTAACGTGATACCTGTAAATCTGTTCTTTTTGCTTAAGATTGCTTTGGCTGTCTGGGCTCTTTTTTGGTTCTGGATGAAGTGAAGAATTATTTTTTCTAGATCTGTGAAAAATGACAGTATTTTGATGGGGATTATGTTGAATCTATAAATCACTTTGGACAATATGGACATTTTAACAATGATGAGTCTTCCAATCCATGAGAATGAGATGTTTTTCCATCTGTTTGTGTCATCTGCAGTGTTTTTCATCAGTGATTCATAGTTCTTCTAGAGGACTTTCACCTTCTTGGTTAAGTATATTGCTAAACATTTTATTTTCATTGTAGGTATTATGAATAGTACTGAGTTTTTGATTTGACTCTCAGCTTGGCTGTTACTGGTATATAGAAATGCTACTGATTTGTGTATATTGATTTTGTATCCTGAAACTTTGCTGAATTTATTTATCAATTCCAGGAGTCTCTGGGTGGAGTCTTTGGGATTTTCTAGATACAAGATCATATCCTCATTGAAAAGTGATGGTTTGACCTCCTCTTTCCCAATTTGGATACCCTTTATTTCTTGCTCTTGCATAACTGCTCTGGCTAGGACTTTCAGCACTATGTTGAATAGAAATGGGGACAGTGGGCACCCTTGTCTTATTCCAGTTCTTAGTGGAAATGATTTCAGTTTTCCCCCATTTAGTATGATGTTGGCTGTGGGTTTGTCTTATATGGCTTTTATAATTTTGAGATATGTTCCTTCTATGTCTAGTTTGTTGAAGGTTTTTATCATAAAGGAGTACTGGATTTTGCTGAATGGTTTTTCTGCCTCTGTTGAGATGATTGCATGATCTTTGTTTTTGATTCTGTTTATGGGGTGAATCACATTTATTAATTTACATATGTTGAACCATCCTTGAATCTCTGAAATGAAGCCTGCTTGGTCATGGTGGATTATTTTTTTGATGTGCTGTTGAATTTGGTTTGCTAGTATTTTATTGTGGATTTTTGCATTTATATCCATGAAAGATAGTGGTCTATAGTTTTCTTTTTTGTGTGTGTCCTTTCCTGGATTTGGTATCAAGGTGATACTGGCTGCATAAAATGAGTTAGAAAGGATTCCTTCGTACTTGATGTTATGGAATTATTTCTGTGGTATGGGTACCAGCTGTTCTTCGTAGGTCTGATAGAATTTGGTTGTGAATCCATCTGGTATGGGGCTTTTATTTGTTGGGAGATTTTTTTTGTTACTGCTTCTATTTCCCTTCTCATTTTTGGTCTGCTCAGGAGTTGTATTTATTCCTGATTGAGCTTTGAAAGGTTGTGTGTTTCCAGGAATTTGTCCATTTTCTCTAGGTTTTCTAGTTTATGTGCATAGGGATTTTTGTAGTTTTCATGGATGATATTTCATATTTCTGTGGT
>CAUYSK010103384.1:0-25799 GCA_963575035.1 Avahi laniger | reverse complement strand
AAAAAAAAAAAAAAAAAAAATATCGTAACATAACATTACTAATTGTAAAAAAAAAAAGTGTGTATCTTTTTCATTTATCCTGAATGCTAATGTTTGAGGAAATATCAATTTCATTAGAGGATGAAGAAAGGATATTTCTGTGGAAGGTTCTAAATATTTAAAAGCACTTAAAGATTGATAGCACTGTTTCTTCATCATACCAATTTGCCTTCAAATAATTTATTTACTTTTTTTGCAAATCTCTCACTAGTACTGCTCAGTTTCTCTAGGAAGTTCCATGTATCTTGCTACATGAGATGGCTTTCTCCAGTGGTACTAAAACCCTTTAGATAGGATATGCACTTTTTTCAAATTTCAGAACGTTACGGGAATAAAAACGTTTTGGTTACATAATTTGCTTTTGTATAGTTTGAGTCAGAGTTGTAAGTGTGCCCATCACCCAGATAGTGTGCATTGTACCCGTTAGGTGTGAATTTACCCATCCCATCTTTCCTCCTCCCACCTGCTTGATTTCCATCCATTAAAAAAAAAATGTTGAACTAATACTTTTTATAATGATCTGGATGGAACTGGAGACGATTCTTCTAAGTGAAGTATTGCAAGAATGGAAAAACCAACACCAAATGTACTCAATACTAAATTAGAACTAATTGGTCAACACTTATGTGCACATATGGATGCACTTTCTATTTCACTATAGTCCCCGTCATTCCTTACAGGCCAAATGGCAGTTGTCATTCATCATTTTATGATCTCTTGCTTTCCAAATTTAAATTACATGCCTTGATGTCTATCGACATTTGGGGATTTCAACTCCTGTACTCTGAAAATATAAGTTGAAATTAATAGTACTAGTAAAATTTTTGCAAGGTGTAAAGGTAAGGGTTGGGGAAGACAGATGTAAAGCAATGAAGGGAAAGTTTATCAAATAATGAAAATGACTGACAGTTCTTCATATTTGTTTTTCAAGGCAAACATGTCCCGAGTAAGGCAAGTGGGATTGCTGGCTGCCGGGTGTCAGCCGTGGAACAAAGACGTATGTGCTGCCAGTGGAGACAGGTTTGCATATTGTGCAACCCTGGCTATCTATATTTACCAGGTAAAATTATAATAATTATTTTCAATTGTTAATTTTATCAGGCAAAATAATATTTAATTAATACTTATTTTTAATTCTGTTATGTGAAAAGCATAATGCTATAATTTCATTGATATATAATTACTATAATTATATTTATATAATTTACATATAATTTATTATAATTATTTTATATAATTATATTTTCTCTTCTTTGCTATTTATATTATATTGGGTTTAAAAGGTAAACCTTTAGAAAATGCTTAGATCATAATATTAAATTATTACTAAATTTAATATGAGAAAATTCTCTTGTCAGTTAAGAATGTGGGTAGTCCATCAGAGATCATTATATTAAAACTAGTGCAAATGTATCTTGAGATATTCCTGGGAGAAAAAAACTGTATAACTACTTTTTTTATGTTTTAACTTCATTCCCACACCTATTATCAGTTCCCAATTTATAGAGCTAATGGCCCCCTGAGTTTCTCCATGTAGAGGTGCCATAAGCATCTTAAATCCAAGTTCAGTCTTTCTCCTTAAACCCAGAGTCACTATCTCAGTGTCACCACCTAACTGTTCATCTACACCAGAAATATGAGAGTTATTTTTGACTTCCTCTATTACTTATATCTCACATCCTTGGTAACCAAGACTGATTCTAGTATTTTATGTCTCTTAGTACCTTCTATATATCCTCCTCATCTCAACTATTATAATAATCTCTTAACGACCTCACTACTTCTAGTTTGCCTGCTTCTAATTTATGCTACAATGTAATCAGTCATGTATAATGCAAATCTAGATTTTAAAATCATCCTCTGCTACTTATCTCCTAATATTAACATCCAAACTTCATAGTATGACATTCAAGGTCTTTTGTGATCTTCCTACCACTCTCTCACTCTGTATCCCAGACATACCAAACCGTTCATTTTGTAAAACATCTCAGACTCTTTCATATCTTATATTGATTTTTCAGTTTGCCTACATTGTATGCTTACAGAACACTTTCTCTTCTTTCAAATCATGGCTCAAGTGTATAAACTCTTTTCCATATTCTGCTTTTCCCCCCTTTCTTCATGGTGAAGGGCCTATAAAATGGGCTGCCTCTCTACATGCTTCCATTTTCTAGAAGTGAGTCGTCCTCATCTTTGAATTCTCAAATTTTTGCTCACTTTCTGGTACTTAGCAGACATTCATTAAATGTGTGGAACGAATGTTTTTTTTTTTTAAATCTTATGACTCCAACTCATTTCAATTAAGGGTAAAAAAATTATTGTTTTATTCTAGAATAAAAATACTTTTCATTACTGTGTATTATCAGTTCATTACTAATAGTGTGAAGGTATATTGGAAATTTAAGAAATAATAGCATTAATCCATAAAAATATTCTTTTTCCACAATGTAGTGTAAAATTTTATGTAGTCCATTCCTCAAGACTATGGAAATATCTACCAGTCAAAAGTAATTTCATTATAGCTCACATTGCTTTATTTTTCCTCATACATGAGATAGCACCAAGCCTTCTAAGCGCCTCCTTTTTTCTCCCATCTACCTCCGTTACACTCTACATGTAGCTTCTCACTTCCAAATTCCTCCTACAAACTTTCCTCCTACTCTTAATTCCCTATCTTCTTGTCATACATTTTGTCCTAAAGAAGAGGAACTTAGGCAAGGCAACCTATTCTTCTCGGAGGTCAGGATGGTAAAGAAACTCAGTGGATAAAAGCAGAACTTAATTTTTTTCAAGTTTGTATGTCTTCAATTTTGTGTTGACATTTCATGGCAAACATTTAGGAAGATTAAGCTAAAATTATTAATATAAAAAACTTACAAGAAAGTTTGCATGTCATTAAGGACTAAAACAAACAAAAAATTACCCTGATTTAGAAATTAATGCAAATAAACTCAGGTGACAGTTCATTACAGTGTCCCCTATGAAACCTATTCCAAAGTATGCCAATAGAAAATTACATTATTAAATGATGACATGTTAATTAAACATATACTAATAAGTGTTTTAAATGTGATTATCTAAATTAAGATGCTTTGAAAATTATGCTACGTAAATATAAAATGTTATAATTGCTTTTAGAGAAAATATTTATTAAATAACACCTAGTGCCAATGTAGAGTCAAAGTCTGTTAATCTGTCACACTCTGGATAATGACACTGATGTATGACACAGTTTTTTCTGAACTATTAAATAATATTCCTAAATGGCATCAGAATTTTTCTTTAACTGTTGAGTTGTAATGCATTAATACATTGTATTAAAGTGCTCTAAAAGTGGAGTAATTTAAGGTCCATCTCAATGTAATAGTACAGTCCAGTAATACTGAATTGTAAATATAATAGTAATGCATTAATAAATTAATCCCTACAAATAGTTCAGTATTCTAAAGTGTGCTTACACTATATGCATAATTTATATAGTGATGTCAGTGAAGGTCACTGATGTGCAGCATAGCTTCTTCATACATTTATTACATTATAGATTCTTCTACTGAATTTCTAACTTACATAGCTGATTTTTCAATTAACTATATTAGATACACTCACAATATCTACAATAGGCAACTTAAATTGCTGAATAATTTAAACTTAAAATCCTATTTATTCCTAAATGTACAGAAAATACAATTATATACTTCAATAAATCAATTTAAAATTATTATTTCTGCAGTACTAAATAGATAAAAACTCCATTGGTATCTTTAATAATGTTTTCATCCAAAGTTGTCCAAGAATAGTTGAATGTAGAGAAATTATAGAATAGAAAGCCGTGGGAAATAATTAGATCATTGATCAAAATTTTACATACAGAGATGTTCACTGCAGCATTATTTGTGATAGCAAAAATTAAAAGTTACTTAAATGTTAAACAGTAGCATAAGGTTTTGTTATTTCAATAATATTAACTAAATCTCAATTAACCAAGCATTACTTGGTACTAAGAATGCAACTATGAACAAACCAAGCAAATTCTTCTTATGGGACTTATATTCTTAGTAAGGGCAGGGAGCAGGAAGAGGTCATTAAATAAATAAGTAAACAAATAAGTAAATGTTTCAGGAAGAAGTCTGTTCTAGAAAGGCTGTAAAGACAGGTAATAAGATAGTCATGGGAGATGGGTTCTGGAGAGAGTTATGAATGTAGATAGCATGATAGAAAACATCTCTCTGAAGAGGTGCTTTTAAACTCAGACCTCAACAAGAGAGTGAATAACCAAGAGCATATCAGTGGGGAGAACATTTGAGGCCAAGGGAGCAGCAAACATAACGACATAAAATGGAAATGATTTTGCGGTTTTACAGAAACAAGAAGTTCAGACTGATTTCAAATTAGTTTGACAAGATATCAAAGATTTGATCTTGTAGAGCATTGAAGGTCATGTTATCAGACAGGATTTTACTTCAAGCATATGATAAAAGAAAAGCTTATATAATAAAAATGTAATATAATAATGATTTTTAAAACTTATAATAACACTGTGAAAGGCTCATTATATGTTAAAGGACAAAAAACCAAAAGATAAACAAAAGGACATATAAAATATAATCCAAAACATGCTAAAAATGATGGAGAGATTAATTCACTAACTAATGGAGGCACATTTACAAATGAAATAGGAAAAATTAGGCTGCTCGTTTTGTCCACTTTAATATAAAAACACAACATAATGCCCCATCTGAAAAACAAGAATATAAAAATGGTCAAGGATACCTTTGCTCTGGAAGCTTTGGGCATCTTAATTATATAATAATGAGCAGTTGGTTTTCTTAATCTAAATTTTTTTATTCAAGTATAAGTGAAAAATTACAGGAAAAAAAATTCCAAAACCAAGGACTTTTCCCTCTCATAAATAGATATAGCTATGGAAAATGTAATAAAACTGTGAATTATTATGCATATTGAAAGGTAAAACATTCATTTTTACTTATATTTAAAATTGATGTGTTTTATCTCAGTTCTTTCATTTTTCTAATATGGTTTCTTTCAGCTAATTAAATACATTTGAACATAAACCAAGACTTGAAATGTGTTCACATCTTTATTATTAGGTGAACTAATTTTCATGTATGTAGCTTTTGTTTTGTATAATGTGATTATTAATGGATAGTGTATTATCTAAAAAGTAGCACTAAAATATTTTATTTATATATTTTGTTTTAGTTGGATCACCGTTATAATGAATTCAAACTCCATGCAATTATGTCTGAACATAAAAAAACAATCACAGCCATCTCTTGGTGTCCACATAACCCTGATCTGTTTGCAAGTGGCAGCACCGATAACTTAGTGATCATTTGGAATGTTGCAGAACAAAAAGTCATTGCTAAACTCGACAGTCAAAAAGGTATATTTATAACACGGACTTGTTTTATTAATTAAAATACTTTTGTTTCAACAAACACTATTAATGTTATTAGTTCAGGCTTTAAAGTAGTGTTTTCAGACTTCCTAATGGTAACCTGTATAAGAAATACATTTTACATAGTGACTCGTGTGTGCCTGTGTACGAAATTGAAACAAAATTTCATGAAATAATTATACTTAGACATATGATCAACTAAAAACATAGTCCATACTAAATAATTTCACTAATATTTAAATATAATATAAAAATTTCCAAAATAAATACAAAAATAATAATCAGAAAATATTTTCTTAATGAGATAAGTAACAGGCCTTGCCTATTTATTATGCTAATCTTTAACAAACAAGGACAATATTATGCATATATTTGATGCATTTTTGAGCTAATTTAGTGGCTTAATTTTTAATTTGGTCGAGATAGAAAGTCCTCATTCACACAATAGGACTTTATGAATTTGAATAATTCATTATTCTCTTTCTACTTAGCATATTTAATCTTGCCCAATCATGATGATACGGTTGCCATTTTTCTGTGTTAAATATCACAATAATTTATTCTCTTTTTGAGTACCACATGTAGCTCAATTCTTGATTATTGTTTTGAAAGCTGCTGTTGGATATGTTTTCTATATTCAACTTCTTCTCTAAAAAGATAATTACTATAATTTTGAGATTGTAAACTGAGGTATGAAAATTTCACTAACTTTATTTTGTTCAAATTTCTTCATTCTGTGTAGCAGCAATACTGGAAATTCATAAGCAATTATCTTTAAATTTTGTTTCCATAATAATAATGCCTTTTGGAACCTTTAGATGTACTCAATATATTTAGTATATTTGTTTTTCCTTGTCTTTTCAAATTTAGGTCATTAAGAATGCTGGAAATGCCTCTAAAATACATTATTTTGTTACTCTGCTATCACCTTAAAAATATTTGTCAAATGAGGTTAATTTTCAACTAAGAAATTGTGAATCTCGTTCCCAAGTTCATATGCCCTATTTTTAATTTTCACTTACAACAACTAATGTATTAGGCAGTGAGTAAAGTTTGCTGCAATCTCTGAGTAAAATATTTTTAAAAGTCAGCTACTCAGTGAGCTTCCATTAATATAATTAACAGGTTTCCTTAAGTTTTCTGTATATCAGTGAGAAAAAGCCAAATTACTTTTGATACAAAGCTTCGTGATATATAAACAGTGATTGGAAGCCTCAGTCAAGATTTTTCATAGCTCTCAATGTTTTCTTATCACACCTATTTCTCCACCAGCCACAGCTTCTACAGGTTATTTCACTATTGTTTATGTTGATCAATAATGCATTTTCCCAATATTTTAAATCCAGCTTTGTGTGACATTAATGTTAAATAATACAACAAATCCTCTTTCCACATTTTTATGTGCCTTAAACTAAAAAAGTTGCATAATATCATTGTTCTCATAAAGTTGTAATGCAAAGTCAATACCAGGCTATAACTGCATAATAAACATATTTTCTAAATGTTATGCAAAAGTAAAGATTTGTATTACTGAGTTGGCACTTAGTTTATCCATGAATTTATCATCAAACACTGTATACATCACATCCATTCATGGTGGAAGACTTCTTTTATGCACCAGCTGTGTGCACCATAGTTTCTTTTGCCACTGTATATATAATTAAATAATTTTAAATAACTTTGTTATTAAAAATCATATAGTAGTTAAATAAGTGTGATGATAAATTTGGTAAATTTTACATCTTTTTTCTTTCTTTGAAAATTGTCAAACACTTTTCAATAAATCCTCATGGTTTTTCCAAATATATTCTTAATGTGGAAAGCTTTGATATTTTATTACAAAGAAATTTTGAATATTTTTTCCATTTTCATTTTAAATAATCCCTTTTGAAATGTTTTAGAGTCCATTTTCTTTTTAAGATCCGGCTAAAGCAAAGTAGAAATTTTTATTAATTGACTTTTCTTTTAACTTTCATACACAATAGTTGATCTTGCCTCTATATTTTGTACTTTATTATTCTTTTTTCTAATAAACAACTCATTTAAAGGAAAATGAGTATTAGTTTGTTCAAGTGGAAAATGTTAAAGTTGTCAGCAATTTGAAAAATATCACACTTTGTAAAGCAGTAGCCTGCCTCAGAATATTGCTGGGAGTATTAAATGTGTTAACATTTGCAGAGCTCTTGAAAGTGCTCGTACATGAAAAGCCGTGGTAGGAGTGTTTTCTGTTATTATTATATGGCATTGTTTCTGCTCCCTCCACTTTCCTTGCTCCCTTTCTCTAAAGATGCATTCAGAGAGCCAGCATTTTGTTGTTCTTCAATTGTGCTGTGGTAGTTTGATCCATACAAAGTACTTTGTCCCTTTTTGGGGAAATTCTACTTCTGTTAACATATCCTAAAAACACGTCAATTTTTTTTATTAGGCTTGTTCATGTATACATCGATTCAGCAAATATTTATGGAGTTCCCATTTATTTGTCAGGATCTGAACTAGGCATTAGGCTTTCAGTTTCTGCCTCTAGGAGAAACTGTTGGCACAAACTGAACTTACTGTCAACCATTGAGTTTCAACTCTGAGTCTTTGTGCATATTCATTTCCTCTTCCTGGGAAATACTGCTCATTTCATATATTTAACCTCTACCTCTGCTTCTAGGTATAATTCAAATCGAGTTTCTTTCTAAGATAGTAGCTCAGTGATTTCTAAACTTTTGTGCATATCAAAATCATTTGCAGAAGCTTGTTAAAAATAAATTCCTGGGCCTTGACTCTTCATGATCTGACATGTTATATTCAATTTGATGATTGTGATGCAATTAATGTATCTGTGTTGGGAGATTTATAATCTCTCTCTTGAATTGTAAATTTCCCATAACATTTATTTTATGTATGATTTTTTTGATCACAACAATAGTAGGAACATAAACAATTAACTTTTTTATTCCATCTGATAGTTTAAAAGGTACTTTTACGTACAATATTTCCTTAACTTTCATGTGAAATAAGTGATCAACTATTTTTACTTTTATCTCCATTTTATAGATGAGGAAACAGAGGTTTAGAGAAATAAAGTGACATTTTTAGTTCATTTGAGGCAAAGCTACAATTTGAATATAAACTCCTGAAAAGACATGGATTGTAACAGTAAGTCCTCTGTTAGGAAATCTTTATAGTAGCATGTATCTTTACATGCATATAATCCCTATCTCCCCACTTTACATTTAGAATCCTTTAAAGCAGAAGATGTATTCCATATTACTTTGTGTACCTAGAATTCCTAGAGAAGGTCCTTTATACAAATACACGAGTATTTATTGCTTTAATATATAGTGTACTAAAATAAAGATCTCTATAAATTTCTTTGAATATATGAAACATATGATCACATCAGTAGTATTTGAACCTAACCTAGGTATTTTTCCTTTCATTGTGGAAGTTCCCTACATATGTTCTCTGTAGTCTTCAGGATTTCTTTATAAGTCCAATTCCCCACTAATAAAGTAATGTGTTTTTAAAATAATGAACATATTCTTGTATTTTAATTTGTTTTAGAAATGTATGATGCAAACAATATTTAATGGTACAATCTTATGCCATATGTCTCTATTATATATTTGTGTTTAATGTATTCCAGGGATACCTGCCTCCCTTAGCTGGTGCTGGAATGCAGGTGATACGCTGGCATTTGTTTCACACAGAGGACCACTGTTCATTTGGACCATCTCAGGACCAGATAGTGGAGTGACTGTACACAAAGAAGCTCATAGTTTTTTGTCTGATGTCTGTATATTCAGATGGCATACCCAAAAAAAGGGGAAAGTTGTGTTTGGTCATATTGATGGAAGTCTATCAATTTTTCAGCCAGGTAAGAATTTAATTAGTCAGGTTTCTTAAATTACATTTTTCTTATCATATGTAATTTTTATTTACTCAACATAAAGACAAAAGTAACACTGTTTTAATTTTAATATAAATAGTTGTTAAAATGTTATCCAGCATTGTGCTGATCCCAAATATTCATTTGAAGTAAATTTTATTTGTGGCATTGCAATATGTTCAACACAGCTGTGCAGATTTTATTTGGAATTAATTCAAATTAGTCATTTGTCCAATATTTGTATTTTTAAAGTCAACTCTTTATTTCTGCCCATTTACTAAGAAAATAACCTGAATGAACAAGGACATACATACAGCTAGAAGATATAATGGCTCATTAATACTACTGCAAAATATTAATATTTTCCCATTGGCTTGTGAAAATGCCATTCTGATGCCACGTCTCCTTAGCAAAGGCTTTGAAACTGGCATAACAAGGAATGATAACCCTTTGAACCCCTATCAGTTAATTAATTGAATGAGTCTGAGAAATTAGTTTATCTTCATTTTTAAAGTTGAAACAATAGCAAAAAGCACAATTAAAAAATCAAAAATTACTTGAATTGCTCTCCCCTCATAAGTAAGTTTTGTTAATATTTGTGAAACACACTTTTAGCCATCTGGCATCTCTGTTGACATACTCGATTAGTGGCTAGATGGATGGATGAAAGTGCTTTTTCAGGAACAGGGTAACTACTTTCACATAACGTATTATATTCAGTTTATCTGATATTTATAGAAGAAAAAAGAAATTGAGGTTGAACAGAAGAAATTGTGAAAATTCAAACAAATCTGAAAATAATCTTTCTAAAATTTAAAAAAGGATTATGTAAAACATTGATACATTGGGGCCACTGTATCTTAAATATATTTTAAATAGGCACTATTATTTACATTTTAAAGAAAGATAAAAATAAATATGCATGTATTTCTTTACCAACTTCCCTCTCAGATCTATGTGTACACATCCTCGGTCGTTCCTTCTGGTTTTACTAATTTAACACGGGGACAGTTTCATCTCTTTGGTGAAGGTCAGAATGAGAAGGGACCAAGGAGTGTTGCTTTGTCTGAATTTGCCGCAGCCGCCTGCACTGTTACTTCCTCTGTTACATCCTCTGCATTGGGAGTAGAGTCTGCTTTATAGCTGGTCATTAAGGCTCATAGTTAAGTGACGTAATTCACAGCTTTCTCTTTGTGATGTGGTGAATGCCACTTCCCTCTCCGCACTCTTCATCTCTGGCAGTCTTCTTAGTTTTAGACATGTCGTTTATGGACGATAAAGACGGCTGTATGCTGTGTGGTTCCTCCTCTCTCGGTTATGTTTCCAGATCTCATTAGGGATATTCCTTCCCTTCTCCTCTGGCTGATCTGCACCTAGAGATTTCATCAGGACTGTGATACTTCGTTTTTAAGGAATCTGTGAGCTGCCTGAGATCTGAAGATAATCATGAGTGTGTTTTTACTTCAGTCTAAATTGCATTCTAGATATTTTTTGATTTATCATTGTGGCCATTTCCTTTTTCACTGTGTAGGACTGTCTTTCTTGCTTTATTGTTATTAGGCATCTCTGAAGGTTTTAAGCTGTGGGATAGGACATTGAGACATTGCATTTAGTATCGAAAATATAAAACATTGAGACATTTTATGCTTCTTTTGATATAGAAAGTATAGGGAAGATAAAAGGCCTACTTTACTTTTCTCTATCTTAGGTTTTCATCAAGATGGGAAGTATAATATTTGAATAATCTGAGCTATGTGCCTTCCAGAAGAGGCCACTTTTCCTAATAACTCAATTTTCCAGTTGTTAAACAGTAATCTGTGCACCTATAGCCAAGTCAACAAGTGCTACTTTTCTGGATCCATGTGTTAGTTTACTAGGGCTGTTGTAAAAAGGTATCGCAAACTGGGTGGCTTTGAAAAACAGAAATTTATTGTCTCACAATTCCTGAGGCCAGAAGTATACATAAGGTGTCGGCAGAGCCGTGTTCTTCCTGAAGGCACCGCATCTTAACGTGATCATCTCCAAAGACCCTAATTCGAAGTAAGATCACGTTCACAGGTACTGGAGGCTAAGACTTTAACACCTTTATGGTGGGAGGAGGGACACAATTCAACCCATAACAACCCTTAGCCTTATTTATTCTGTAGGGTTTATTTAGTAATTAATATATACAAACTATTATGAAAGGTACAGTCCTTCTAGGTGTTTTCCTTTTGCATATACATGAGCTAATGGATCACGAAGGAAACACTACCTTTTAATTCTGACACTGCATTCTGGATTGTGAGTTTGAAACTCTGAGACTGTTAACATTAATATTGATGTTGTCAGGATTCTTTGCATGAGGAGTTGTTAACTTTATCTTCTTCATGATGTATTGGTACCACAGATGCTTTATTTCTATGTTGTAACATAGGATTTCTGTCCTCCAGGTTTTTGCAGGAACCTGTGACCTCAAGCTCTTGTTGTCTAGTCTTTCTTTCATGGAAGAAAAAATAAATATTCATGGAGAACTGCCCACAGTAATGCAGTTCATCCATCATTTTTGAATCAGTGATTTTTAAACTGTGCTTTGTATGCTCGTGTATTTATGTGTGTGTATTGGGGATAGGAGGGCTTCATAGGTGATCCAGCTGGGCTGTGTCCCTTTCAGCCTGAATTGCACAATTTTATTCTGTATTACATGTTGCATTTTCATGTAAATATTCTTATGTGGAGAGAGGATTCCAGGGCAAAAAGTTGGAAAACTGCTTTAGCTATTTCAAATTGTATTCTTAGACCAAGTTCATCAGAGAACTTTTTTAAAAATCTTCACTATAGAAATGTTTAAATTGAATTGGTTTTGGTATTATCCATGAATATGCGTCAATAAAATTTGCATTGTTTTATTTTAGGAATGTTGATGACATTGTCCCCATGTAACATTGTTAAACAGTAGAAAAAACAAATTCAGTTTTTTCCCACTATACTCTCACAACACACTTCTGACACCAGATGTGTGAGCGTTTTTCCCCCACACAAACAAGCAATCGCTTGTGCAATAGACACCAGCTAGATATCCTCCAATTCAATTTTGATACTGTCTACCTGGATAGTGTCTGTTCACACACACTGAGAGCTCAGTCCAACAAGACCACCCCCCTCTTCTAATGCTTATTGTAAGCCCCTAATGCTGATTTTGCCTATGCTTCTGAACCACTGGCTATAAATTGGGGTTCATTCACACAGCCTCCTTCTTAGGTTCGATTAGTTTGCTAGATGGCTCACAGAACTCAGGAAAACACTTACTTGCATTTACTGGTTTATTATAAAGGGTATCATGAAGGATGTAGATGAAAAGATACATAGGGCAAGGCTTGTGGAAAAGGATGTGGAGACTTCCATGCCATCTCTAGGCATGCTACCCTGCAGGAGTCTCCAAGTGTGCAGCCATTTAGAAATTCCCCAAACAGCGTACCTTTTGGGTTTTCATTGAAGCTTCCTTACATAAGCATGATTTATTGAATCATTGCCCATTGGCGATCAGCTTAACCTTCAGCCACTTTCCTCTCCCTGGAGGTTGAAGGGTGGGGCTAAAGGCCCAACACTCTCATTCTGCCTTGGTCTTTCCAGTGACCAGTCCCCATCCTGATATTACCCAGGGGCTGCCGCCACCAGTCAACTCATTAGCCTACAACAAGATACTTTACACTTTGGAGAGTCCAAGGATTTTAGGAATTGTAATACCAGGAAATGGAGATGAAAACCAAATATATATTTCACAATATCACTCCTTTTAAAAGCACACAGGAGACATTTATTTTTGATCTCAATTTGTTGCCACCCAACCAGATTCATTTGCCCACTGCCCAAGAGGAAGCCAGTATGCTGAGACAGCAGGGTTTACAGCAGAGAGTTTATTCCATATAGCAGGGAGATGGGAGAAATTTCTCAAACCCGCCTCCCCAAGAATTTGTGAGACAGGGTTTTTAAAGACAGTTTGGCATAGGCAATTGAGTCTGCTAATTGGCTATGTTCAGAGCAGAACCATAGGGTTGTAGAAACTGTCTTCTTTGCTGACCAAGTTCTTGGATAGGGGTCACAAGACCAGCTGAGTCACTGGTCTGGGTGGATCAGCTATTCCACTGGAATGCAGGACCTGGAAGACACCTCAGAAACTACCACTAGGATTCAAAAAAGTGATATTATCTATGGAGAAAGCTAAGAATCTTTATGACCACCAGCTATGTGGCTCCAGGGTGGCAATTATAGAGAAGCAAATAGGGGGACAGTGACTAATTATTATCATTTTTTTAGCTAGGCCTGTGTCTTATTTTTAGCTAGGCCCTTCCCTTAGTTCTTACCTTGCACCTCATTATCGATTTGTGTAAAGGGTGGTTCCAAATTCTAGGAAAAGTTGTCCTTCTCCTGAGCAAATTGTTTGTTTTTTCATTTGCTTTGTTTTTATCCTATGGACATTGTGAATTGTGTATCATTTTATGATTTCATAACCTCAAAAATCATAATTTTAGCAGCTATACAATGAGATTGTTAACTTAAATAATAAGTGACTGAAAACAAGGGAGTCACACTCAGTTGAGGCTTATTAAGCCAAGATTTTAAGGAGCACCCAGGGAAAACACAGCCAACAATGTGTCTGTTGTGGACTGGGCTCTCCAAAGAAGAGATTGAGAACTTCTCATTTAAAGGAAACAAGAGGTGCACAGGAAAAAGGGAGGGGTGAAGGAGGTGAGTAGTGTGACAATTGATGTTATTCTTGTGAAGTTCTATTTGGTGCTCAGTAAATCTACGTAAGATAAAACGAACTTTCAAAAAAAGGGGGATAGAGAAATAGTCAATGTTGTGAATCTTCTCAGGGAAGGTAGAAGAGTGACCCTATCTCTTCCTTGATTTGCTTCTGTGGAGATAAACTTGTAATCAACATTTAAGAGTTTATTTAGGCTCCAGTCCTAAGGTTATAATTGACATGCACTCATTTTATAGGGGCTGTATATTTTGAAGAGGCTTTTTAGGGCTGAAAGAAATAATAAATATTTTAACCCAAAATACATTTATTTGCCATATTTTGAGATGGCTGTGGGCTCACATGAGTACTGCTGCAAGGCTGTCCCGGTGGGGAGGCTGGGAGACAAATTGCATTTGTCGAGAATCTCTATTAAAAGCATCCATGCCCTTCCTATTTGATCTGGAACAGGTTTGCTGAGTGTCTGACACCCTTTTAGGGTCTGAATAAAACATTTCTTTGAGGGCTGTTGTTGAGACTTACTACATAACAAGACCACCTTGCCCTCCGGGTTTCCTTTCTCCCTCCCAAACCCAGTCCACCAAAAACAAAAAACCTCTGTTTAGTCATTTTCTAAGCCCCTTCATTTCTTAAAAGAGGACCCATGTACCTCACTGGGGAGAGGATGGCAGTGCTTGTGTGACTCAGCTCTCAGGCTCAGTTCTCCCTTCTGGCATAATGAATTTGGGGAGGTCTTGAGATTTTTATTTGGCCCTGGCCCAGGGTTTTGTACATATGCTTTTGTCTATATCTTGACAACACAAGTTGCATGATATTTGTTTAATAAAATAGAACATAATAATAATATCTTTATAATATAAATAAAATATTATCAGCTATTCTAATAACTGGCTGTAAAATTTTATAGGTTCATTTTTCTATCTTTTATAATAAAAATATGAGAAAACCAGATAGAAAAGTAAATGATGAATATAATTTATGATTTTAGCTGTAAATATGGGGCTTTGAAGCAACAAGATTCAGATGTTCTAGCATTACCATTGCAGATTTTCTCATGTTTCATGTTGCTATTTGTTTTGAGTTTTTTTGTTTTTTTTTTTACATGTTGTAATATTTTTAAAAACCCATACTACTTACTGACACATGGAAATACCTAAAGATTACTTAAGAAACAGCAAGTAAAGCTTTGGTTAATAAGTCATTTTTATAACTCTCTCAACCTTGTAATGATTAGCTATATCAATATGTATCATTGTTTATTATATCAAGTCGTGATTTGGCAGATGCTTGTATTGGGAAAGAAAAAGTAAACAAGTTTTTCTTGATGGTTATTTAGAAAATTTAATAAAGCTAAATAAAAGAAATCTCATATCCATCTTCTATGATTATATATGCAAAAACTCTAAATAAAATACCTATTTAAAATCAACATTTTAAAGCTTAGCATATCCTGATGAGCTTACTCCAAAACCAGAAATGACAAGATTTTCAATTCACTTTACAAATATCTTAAATATCCAAGGAAAACAATTTTCTTCTCCTTTTATAATCTGATATGCCAAAAAGTTATGTAATTATAGGATTTCAACAAAAGCTGTAGTATCTTTCAGTTGTGATATTAAAAACATAAACATTTCTTTAAAGTTTATAATACTTAGGACTAATTGGTACTTCCTGTTAAGGCTGTAGTCCCTAAATTTTGTTGTTTTACTGCCTCTTTTTTGAGAATGAACAGACTGGCTCATTGGAGTATCCTTGTGGTACATCAGCAGTATTAATTTTTTCTATATTTTCAGTTGTGTATATATAATTTACAAAGAACAAGAGGATTATTTAATGGTCCTTTACTTTATTTAATTACACATACTTTATCTCTCTATTTTTCTGGCCTCCCTATTTTTACTGGTAGTCAGGTGTGAATTATGACTGTGATACACGGTAAAGTGAATGAGGATGGAATAACAGTAAATACTGATATACTGTTTATGATATACCACTGTTGTAAGCATTTTTGTCAGGTCATAATCTGTTCTCAGTTCTTGGTGTGCTCTTGGGCAAAGAATGACCAGACACACCAAAAGCAAGGCAAGCGTGAAGCGAAGTTTGTTGAGGAAGGACAAGATAGATTCACGGAGCAAGTGCAAGATACATACTCCATAGAGGAGAAGGACCCCTCTGTCATAACAAAAGGGCTTTGGTTATGGTCTGGAGTCTTGTTTTATAGTGTCTAGGCCGGGCCCTCCTCATGGTTCAAACGTCACCATTGAACCATTTTGATAGACAGTTGGGAGTTACATAACCTGAGTCTGACTACACTTGTGGATTTCCCATGAGCCTCTCGGAAAGCCCATTTGTGGAGGTGAACGTAGATTTAAACTAATAACATGATAATTAGCCATAGGTTGTTCTAGGTCATCTTCCAGACCTATTTTACCTGTGCTGCTTGGCCCACTGGCTAGGGAATCCTCTGCATTCTTTTGCAGTTGGCATGTTAAGTTCTGATTGTTGGAACTCTAGTGTTCCCTCCTCCCCCAGATGTGGCAGTTGCTCGGGGTGCCCACCTTTGTCCCCAGGAGAGTCTACCTAACACTTTAATCAACTAACTCATTTAATATTTTTGAAAACCCTTTGAAGTAAGTATTGTTATGTTCTCCATTATAAAAATAAAATTAAAAAAAAAAACAACTGAGGCACACAGAGATTAATTATCTTGTTCAAAACCACAAAGCTAGTAAGTGGTGGAACTAGAGTTGGACCCAGGCAGTCAGCCAGGTCCAACATCTATGCTTTTTAATCACTACATGATGTTCTTCATTTCCATAAGCATTTCCCCTATTCACATAGCTGCTGTGACTCAGTGAAATTGGTAATTGTTGACAAGATAGAATGTATTATTTATCTGTGTCTTTTTCTTACATCTTTTCAATAAAAAATAGGAAAAACAATCAGGCCATTAGAGATTGCCAAGACAGAGGATTAAATGTGACTTTCATCATTAGGACAACTGATTCACCTACATTCGCACATCAGTTATGCCTTCTGCATAAAAATGCCAGATTTGTATTCTCAGTACTCTCATAGATAGGTAGTATGCAAAGAAAAAATTAACATCATCTAAATTATGGATCTTTTTTGCAAATTTTTTGGAAATATTTTATTTGTATTTTAATAGGTAATAAAAATCAGAAACATGTTTTGAGACCTGAATCTCTTGAGGGGACAGATGAAGAAGATCCAGTTACAGCCCTAGAATGGGACCCACTATCTACTGATTATCTTCTTGTGGCTAATTTGCATTATGGAATTCGCCTAATAGATTCTGAATCGCTTTACTGCATAACAACATTTAATCTTCCCAGTGCGGCAGCTTCTGTACAGTGCTTAGCCTGGGTTCCCAGTGCTCCTGGAATGTTTATAACTGGAGGTGAGCTCACCCCCTTTCCCCAAAGATTTAAGTATGTGTGTATTCTTTCGTTGAATTATGGAAATCATAGTCTTTTATTGGTTAATTTTGTGTAAAAGTTATTATAGTAAATGCCTAATGTAGTTTTATTTATAACGTATGTCATTAACAAAAGTACAAATAGAAATGAAATTAAGGCCCATTATTCCAGGTTTCTGCAAATACTTTGAAATATATATGTGCACACATGTGAGCATGTCTGTGTTTGTTTGTGTGCTAAAGACAAAGACGGTTCAATTTCAGGCATGGCAGGATGACAATGAAGGTACTGACCAGAAAAACAATTAACCTGGATAGAACCTTTGTTATCCTCACTGTCTTAGTCCGTTTTGTGTTGCTATAACAGAATACCACAGGCTGGGTAATTTATAAACAATAGAAGTTTATTTGGCTCACAATTTTTGAGGCTGGGATGTCTAAGAGCATGGCACCAGCGTCTGGTGAGGGCCTTCGTGCTGCTGAAGGCAAGAGAGGGTAAGAGGGAAAAAGCAAGAGGGGATCTAAATGGCTTTTATATTAATAACAAAGCCACTCTTATGATAAGTAACTCACTCCTGAGAGATAAGAACTTTAGTCCATTCACAAGAGTAGAGTCTTCATGGCCTAATCATCTTTTATTAGACCCCACCTCCTAATACTGTTGCATTAGACATTAAATTTCCAACACATGAACTTTGCGGGACACGTTCAAACCATAGCACTGACTGATAATTTTGGCAACCCACGACAGATCTGCCTAGTTAGATCCAAATACTGCAACCTAGCTTGAAAATGAAAATGGAATTTGGTACCATGCTCCTTCATGGTTTCCTAATCATGAGAGAATTAGCAAAGCTAAGTAGTGATGGGAGATGGAAATATGGGAGAATTTAGGAAAAGTAATTAGAAATTAAATGACTCTACTTTTACCATTTCCTTAGGTTCAAAGAGAAAGTCCTCTGAAAAACAGTACTTTCAGCTACTGTATAAATACTTCTAATGTTTGCTTACTGTAAAATAATAGACAAATATCATTTATTCTGTCAACATTTTAAAAGAAATTCTTTACTTCTTTAGTACTTAACATTATACAGTTGGCCTTTTGTATTTGTGCTTCTGCATTTGTGAATTCAACCAACTGCAGATCATAAACATTCAGAAAAAATATTCCACAAAGTTTCAGAAAGCAAAACTTGACTTTGCAGTGGACCAAGTTGAAGTCATATTAGTGAAGTCATGTGTAGGCATTGTATTAGGTATTATAAATAATATAGACATGATTTAATGTATAAAGGAGGATGTGTGTAGGTTATATGCAAATATTGCGCCATTTTATATAAGTGACTTGAGTATCCATGGATTTTGGTATCCGTGGACTAAAATCTATGGTCCTGGAACCAATCCCCCACATAAAGAGGGACAACTGTATGTGAAAAAGTAAGTGAATTATTAATTTATATATCTTAATTGCCTTTAATTTTACAGCATATAATTAATAACAGGCATGGAAAATTTTAAATATCTATTATTATTATTGAGATACACATCATATATCATAAAATTCACCATTTTTAAAGTATATAGTACAGTGTTGTCTGGTATATTCACAAAGTTGTACAATCATCATCATTATCTAGTTCCAAACATTTCATCATTCTCCCAACAAACCCTGTACCCATACCCATTAGCAGTCACCTTCCATTACTCCCTCCCGCAGTCCCTGGCACACACATATGTGTACACAAACTGCTAATCTATTTTCTATCTCTGTGTATTTGCCTATTCTGGAATTATTCCATTTTGTATAAATGGAATAATTCAATGTGTGGTCTTTTGTGTCTGGCTTCCTTCATTTAACATAAAGTTTTCAGGGTTCATCCATGTTGTAAAATATATCATATTTTATTTCTTTTATGGCTAAATAATATTCCATTATATGGCTATGCCAGGTTTTCTATATCCATTCATGAATTGATAGACATTTATATTGTTTCCGCTTTTTTGCTGTTATGAATAATGCTGCTATGTACAAGATTTTGTGTGGACTTATGCTTATAATTCTGTTGAGTATCTACCTAGGAGTAGACACATTGGCTCATATGGTAATGCTATGTTTAATCATTTGAGGAACTGCCAGACTATTCTCCAAAGCAATTATTAAGGTGGGGTTTTTGGAAGAAGGAAGACTTTCTAATTGGTCTTCAGGTATATTTGACAATCCTTATTTAGCTGAAAGTGGACAATGGAGCAGCTTACAAACATTTCAAAAGAGGAAGGATTATACAACGGTAGAGGTAGAGAGTTTTCTGTGGCTGGCCATTTCCTAGAACAAGTGCATGTCAATGGGGTGTTTTTTGTGTGGTCGGATTGTTTTTGGAAGCTTTATTGGGGAAAGCTGCCAAAATAGGCAGTTCTAACTCTATAAAAAGGTTTGGAACAGAAAAAAAAATAGTAAAACATGCCAAAAATTTAAAGGTTAATAGCTTTTCAACTGTTTCTTTGATTATATTACTATATGGCATTATTGACTGAAGGATGTCAATAATTAGTGCTAAAAATCCTACATGTTGAAATTTTTGTCATTACTTTTGTTATCTGGGCATTTTAGTTTCAAACAAAATTTTTGTGTATACTTTGTTTCCCGATCTGCCTAGATTCTCAAGTGGGCGTTTTGCGCATTTGGAATGTTTCAAAGACAACACCTATTGATAATCTTAAATTAAAGAAAACAGGATTTCACTGCTTACATGTACTTAATTCTCCTCCAAAGAAAAAATGTAAGTAAAAAATATCATCAGAGTTTTAATTTTTTGTCAAATTGTCTATCAAATAAAATGACTGATACAGTGATACAAACATACCAAATACTGCATGCTACTGCAAAACAGTCTTTGAAAAATAGCCTTTAACAATATATGTGCTGAAAGAACCATCAAAGACATGCAGTAACTAATATTACTAAATTGAACACGAACACGAACCCAAACCCGAACCCTAACCCTAACCCTAACCCTAACCCTAACCCTAACCCTTTAGAGCCAAATTACATTTGTAAAATGCTATTAAATGAGAATATTCAGATAATCTCAAAGTATCTATATGGGGAAGATGAAGCAATGATATTGGTGAAAATAAGCTGGAAATATCAAGAGTGATGGGATTAAGTAAGATTTATCTGAACTAGAATTTGGTTTAAACATGGCTCATTAACAGTCTTTACAGTTTATAAAAAAGTTAAAATAATCTAAATATTCAAATTATAGGATCTAGAACATATAAATGTTTGAACATGAATTGTCACTGAATTAGTAAAGTGTTATGGATCATCTGTATCTTTTTTGTTTATTTTTGTATATTTTTTCTGACTATCATTCATTGCTTCCGTAATTAAGAAAAATAATAAAGCACACTTAAGCCATAAAAGAAAAAATCTAGAAATTTGGGGGAGGTTTGGAATTGGAATGTTTCGTAAATAGAAGGGAAAAGAAATTAACTTCCTGTTAAGTCTACCATGATTACTCTGCATGGCTGGTAGTGTTCCCATTTTGTGTAACATAAAAAATGTGGGATAAGGAATTTAGTGATTGAAAAATCTAGAGTAATTGATGCTCCTTACTGCTCTCGATCTTTATAATATATTAAGTAATTAGCAATGGCTATTCAAAGTCATGTTATTTTGGTATCTAATTTAGTGAGCAGAGGCAAGTAGTGGGAAATCTCTATATTTGAACCTCAGCCTTTCCACAAATTTAAGCTTTTCTATAAAGTCCTAATACTTCTAGAGCCTGGAAACTGGAGCATCTAGAAATATCAGGATTGAAGAAGTAATATGCTGGAGGCTGGCATATTGTTTAGGTATCGTGCATTTTTTTGGTCCTTGTTAACTTCTTTATTTGTTCAGTGCCTATAAATTTCCCTATCATGGAATGACTGAGACATCACAGATTCTTTTCATTCTTATTTTTTTCTTGTAATACGAATAGTCCATGTCCATTAGACAAAACTCAGAAAATATAAAGAAGCACAGACCAATCTTGTCAATTTTGAGTAATTCCTTTCAGGTTATCTAGTATTAGACTTCTAGGTTTTTCCCCCAATTTTTTTAGTGTAACAAAGTATGGAATAAGAACAATTGTGAAAATGAAAATTTTAAAAGGTAGACATACTCACCAAATTCTAAAAAACATGAATTACAAGTAAATTGATGTACAAAGGTTATCAAAACCACTCACGATATCAGCTAATTAAAATATTAGAAAAAACGGTCATGGATAATATTAATTTTTAATGAAACTATCAGCAAAATTTCATCAAACCAAGTTGATTGCTACCAGTGCCTCTTTTGTTATTAGTAGTTCATTCTGGTTTGGACTGCTGTCATTCTTAGATTCTGAGAAATGAGTGTTATCCATGATGAATGCAATAGGAAAGACTTTAATTAAAAAATCAGGGAAATATTTTTGCATATTCCATAATGTAATTAATAATAGATTAGTCTAATAATTTGCAGTGGTATCATTATTTTGGATTATGTTTGCAAGAAAATATTCACATTCTAAGAAAAAATTTCTTGAAAGGAGACAAAATATGGGATAAAGAATATACAAAAATTAACTAAACAAAGGGATATTTATGTAATTGAAACAAGGAGAAATGGAAGTCTATGAACAGTAAAAAAGAAAGAAAACCTGAGAAAGAGGAAAGGAAAATTAAGATAAAAATGTATGTCCAACAGTGTTGTGATTCTTAATTAGAGTGCTAAATTAAAGTGAATTATAAATAATCTCAAAAATAATTATTTTCATTGGCTTGGAAGTTAGTAGCAGAGTTATTTCTTTTAAAAGAAAAAATTTCCATGCATATGTTTGTGTGTATGGAAGAAGGGAATAAGCTATTATGTCAGTATTTTGAAGGAAGCTTGTAATTAAAAAATAATCATGCTGTGTTTTAATTTATGGGGAGATAATAAACCAAATATTCACAACAGATTGTAATTCCTAACACACTAATTTTCATCCATTTGCTCCATCTGTACTTCTACACACCTCTTCAAAATAATATCCCACTTTGTGCGTATATTTCCACATCTTTTGACAATGCTGAAAAAGTGCCCATGTGGTAGAAAACGTGATCATTGCCTTAAAGTTTGCTGATACAGGCTGGGTGTGGTGGCTCATGCCTGAATCCTAGTACTGTGGGAGGCCGAGGTGGAAGAATCACTTAAGGTCAGGAGTTTGAGATCAACCTGAGCAAAAGCAAGACCCCATCTCTACTAAAAATTAGCCAGGCATCCTGGCACGCACCTGTAGTCCCAGCTACTTGGAGACTGAGGCAAGAGGATTGCTTGAGCCCAGGAGTTTGAGGTTGCAGTGAGCTATGATGATGCCGCTGCACTCTAGCCTGGGCAACAGAGCGAGACTCTTCTCAGAAAAATAATTAAAAAAAAGTTCACTGATACAGATTCTGGATTTTTTAGAAAGTAAAGAATCTTTATAAATTAAAGATTTGTTTTATTACGGTGGGAAGCTGTTGGTATAAATGTTTTTGTTTTTTTCTTCTTTTTTAGTTTCAATCCAATCTCCAACCAAAAATCACTATACATCCTCAACAAGTGAAGCAGTTCCACCCCCAGCTTTGACACAGAATCAAGCATTTTCTCTTCCCCCTGGTCATGTGGTGTGCTGTTTCTTGGATGGTGGAGTTGGACTTTATGATATGGGAGCTAAGAAGTGGGATTTTCTTAGGGACTTGGTATGTCTATGATCATTCTTTCTATTACACACACTTATTTCGTGTAAGCCCATAATGTTTACTATTACCTGTATATTAACATTATTAAAATTATTTTTGTAAGTAATGATATATCAGGAGTTTATCTTAGTTGGTTGAAACTTTTTAGAAAAATGTATAGAGTGATGATGAAACTATTACAATAAATTTTAAACGTTATACTTTAATATATTAATGTCTACTTAGCTTATATTTTATGTATAGTGAAAAACTGCATAGCTGTACTATATTTTGAAAACAAAATGAGAACAGAATATTCTTTCAGGAGAAAGGACAAGTCAGTCTCTGCAAATTATTACAAGCCTTATTGTTCTCATTTGTGAGTTGAGTAAGGTTGGATTGTGTGCTTTCTAAGATTTATTTCTACTATTAAATCATAATAATTCTATGATTCTCTGAATTATGTTCTTATGATAGTTAAGCCTCTGTGTAAGGAAGAATACAGCCTCTCTGAGGTTTCACATTTTTGTCTGGTTTTATTCTATTATATCCCCACTACCTAATATAGTGCCTGGCACATAACAAGACTTTATTAAGTTCCATTGAGTGAATGAATGAAGACATGCAATAATACATATTTTGTTGTAATTAATATATGTCAAGAATCACCCTTCTTAATTCTCCCCAGTTTAGAGTTTATAAAAATGCCTCTGGTTTTTTCCATAGGTTTGAATTAGACTAATCTAATCTAGACATTCAAGAAATTTTTAAATGTTGTTGTCCTGTGATCTCACTTAGAAAAGGAATCTAGAGCTGTAATTGTCTTTGTAAGAGAAGAGGGAGAAAGAATCAATAATATGGTATCATTTCAAGACTGCTCATTGAATTTTCGCCTTGAATGAAAAAATTGAACTATAGCAAAAATATTTTAAAACAATGTATAGCTTAGTTATTTTTAAATATTCCTTTTGTAGATTATTTATTAGAAGATGATTTAATTTTCTTTCCATTTAAACTTTTTCATGGAAACTCTTTTCTGGTGTGGTAAACTTTTTATATGTTTTAAATTAGACATTTATTTTCCAACAAATTTATGAAAAGGAAGGGAGAAAAATATATAAGAATACTTTTAAATCTATAAAAAGTTAGATAAGTAATAGAGAAATCATATAGTCTGAATTCAATAGATTTTTATTAAGCTACATATTAAAATATATTTTATTTAAAATCTATGTTAAATTTATAATTCTAATAAATACTTGTTTATAAATTATTTCTGTGGCTTTTCTTACTTTAAAAATGTCTGATCTGTCAAAAGAAGGCAGTCATTTTTTTCCTTATGCTTGTTATCTTAACATAGCCCCAAATTTGAGATTACTAAAAGTATTACTAGAAGAAACAACTGAACTGCTACATATAAAACATCTCCAAAGATTTCAAATTACATAGGATAATAAATATATTAATATACATTCTAAAAGGCATACTTCCTTATGAATATTTGCTTGATTAAAATTAAGAAAAATACTACAGAATTTTCTTCTTTATCCTACCTTCCTCTTGGTAAGAAGAAAACACAGAAGAAAAATTTACAATTTTGTTCTCACTATGTGAATTTTCAGATTTCCAAAAATAAAATTTGGAGGCATAGCAGTGAAATAACATTTAAAAATGCATGTACAGTCCCTGCCTTAAGTACGTTCTTAGCACTGGAAATGACCACCTGGAACAACTCCAGCCAGATGAACTGGTGGCTGTAATAACCTCTCTTCTTTCCCTCTTGCTAACCCTTGAGATTTTTCTTTTCTGTACCTTCCACCTAAAGGAGAGACTTTACAGCATTTTTGCAGTTTCCTAAAGGTTTTCATTTCAGGTATTCATGGAAGTACATAGAGTTTAAAGAGCATCCTTCTCTACCTTTACTAGATTAGTTGAGAAATAGAAATCCCTGTCCCTGTACTTTAACTCCCTCCCTAGATCCCAACATGTTATAGTTTCTGTTGCTTGAAGTAGGAATTTCAATCCCCACTCCCCAATATTTAGAAGAACGCAAATTATGATCCGCGCTATTTAAGTTGGACTCTTAACAGATTTTGCCATAGACCACAGTGAGTAAGCACCACTTTACATGTATGTGTACATACCGCTTTACAGCCTCATGGATGTTTGGGATCCAAATCACCATGTAATAGGAACAAGTATTCCAAGTTCCAAAGAATAGACTTGCTAGAAAATTTTGGAACAAGGCTCATTAAAAATTAGAGCCATTGGCCGGGCGCGGTGGCTCACGCCTGTAATCCTAGCACTCTGGGAGGCCGAGGCAGGCGGATTGTTTGAGCTCAGGAGTTCAAAACCAGCCTGAGCAAGAGCGAGACCCTGTCTCTACTAAAAATAGAAAGAAATTAATTGGACAACTAAAAATATATAGAAAAAATTAGCTGGGCATGGTGGCACATGCCTGTAGTCCCAGCTACTCAGGAGGCTGAGGCAGGAGGATCGCTTGAGCCCAGGAGTTTGAGGTTGCTGTGAGCTGGGCTGACGCCACGGC
>CAUYSK010103379.1:0-25798 GCA_963575035.1 Avahi laniger | reverse complement strand
GAGTGCCGTGGCGTCAGCCTAGCTCACAGCAACCTCAAACTCCTGGGCTCAAGCAATCCTACTGTCTCAGCCTCTCAAGTAGCTGGGACTACAGGCATGCGCCACCATGCCCGGCTAATTGTTTTCTATATATTTTTAGTTGTCCAATTAATTTCTTTCTAATTTTAGTAGAGACGGGATCTTGCTCTTGCTCAGGCTGGTTTTGAACTCCTGAGCTCGAACAATTCGCCCTCCTCGGCCTCCCAGAGAGCTAGGATTACAGGCATGAGCCTCCGCGCCCGGCCTCTACTCTTATTTTTATTATCACTTTCCTTCCACCTGCTGTTGGTTTAGTCCACACTTCTTTCCCTTCAGTCTTAGGTTGAACAGTGAGATTGCTAATCTTCAGTTTTTGTCTTCTTTTTACTTTAGTCAGTTTTAATCAAGTTAATGGTAAGCAGTGTAAGTACAATTACATAAAAACTCCTGTATTTTACATGTTTAAACTGTTTTTCATTGTCTTTACTTACAAGGTGTTAAAGGTGGCAGCCGCCCTGAAACTTCTTTCTAGTGATGCAACAAGGTACACACTGTTCTGAAGTGCCACTCACGTTGAATTTGTGGTTTATCCAGAGAATTTATGAGCAGTAGATGGTTTTATTGTTGAAGGATCATCAGTCATATAGTGAAGCCAATAAGGCCTTTTTGGGGGCACCATGCTTCACCCACAAACCAAAATGTGTTTTGGCCATTCGTTTCAGTGATATATACAACCCATAGCTGATGGCCTGAAGAAAATTTGTGGATAGCTTTGGAGGCCGCCATGTCTGCTGACCTGTTGCAGTCCATGCCTCAGGACCCATAGGAACTTCATCTTTAGTCTTTTTTAAATGTAAGCATTAAAGACCAACGTTTCTGTCTAGCATCTATGTTTGCTGCATCCTCATTTGCCATATGCTTTGAAATGTGCCATTTTCATTGTGCAGTTCTAGGTGTTTTCTAATTTCCATCAGTTTTTCTGTTTGTCAGTTGCTGAGAAACAGGTGTTCATTTTTCCAAATAAATAGGGGTTTGTTTTACTCATTGTCTTCTTTTGTTTTATTTTCTTCCTCTTACTGGTTTTTAACTTGCCTGCGTTGTAGTCTGTATCGTTCTGTGGTCCGATCTTTGCTGAACTTGTTCTTTGGTGTGGTTTATGGTCAGTGTTAGCAAATATTCCACTTGTGCTTTCTAAGCCTGGTCAGGCTGGCTAATTATATTCTCTCCTGCTTATCTCTGTTCAGTTTTTCTGAATTTTCATTTCTGAAAGAAATTCATCAAAACCTCCCATTATGGTTGGATTAGCTGATTTTTTTTCTTGCAATCCAGGATAATTTTGCTCTGTGTTTTGAGGTATGTTGTTTCTGTTCTATTGCTTTGTGATCCTTACCTGAAGTTTATCTTTGGTTTGTAAAGAGCTACAAGACCCTTCTTTGGTTGGCATTTACCTGTTCTAACTTTTTGCTTCATTTTCTGTGTCCTTTTATTTAGATAAGTCTGTTACAAACACATTTTTTTAGTACAGTCTGACACAGTGTCTTTATCTGGCCCATTAAAGCCATTTATATTTATTGCTACTGGTGACATCTTACTGTATATTTTCTATTTAGCCTGTCCTTTTTGTACTGCTTTCCTGACCAGCTTCTTCTGGATTGATCTGGTTTTATTATTCTTCTCTCCCTCTACCAGGTTGGGGCTGGATCACTCTGTTGTGGGGGCCATCCGGTGCATGGTAGGATGTTTAGCAGCATCCCTGACCTCTAGTGTCATCTGCCCCCTAGTCGTGACAACCAGAAATATCTCCAAACATTGCCAGGTGTCTTCTGGGGGAGAAACCATCCCTGGATGAAAACCACTGCTCTGTAGGCTTGGAAGATTTACATTACATTTTTTCTTTCATTCCCGCCTTGGCCAGGTCTGACATGAGTCATGAACAACATTAGGGCTTCGGAACACTTACTTTCATTACTCTTTTCCGGTCTTACAGGCTACCGCTGTCCGGTATTTCTGATTCCCTAAGTCATTGTTACTGCTGCTTTTAATGTGGTCAGCACTGGATTTCATTTAAATATGCATTCATCCGTTCCTTTTTTTTTTTCCTTCCTTCTGTGGTTTTTCCTGAAGAATGACTTCTTCTAATTATTTTGGCTAGTGTCCTTGGAGATGAATTCTGCTTTTGCATTTTGAAGCTGTCTTATCTTACCTTCACTCTTGAAAGACAGTGTGTCTGATATTTTTTTCCTTCAGCACTTTGAAAGTAACCTTCCATTCCCTTTGGTATTTTTTGACTTAACTTTTGCTATTAAGTGATCTGTCGTGATAATTTTCATCCTTCACAAGCAGTCTGTCTTCTCCCTGCTGGCCTTTCAGACCGTCGCCATGGGTATGGATTGAGTTCATTTATCGTGCTTTCTGAGTCCGGGATACCTACAGGTGGAATTGCTGGGTGGTGGGTTATGCCCATTTTATGTTTCAACGCTGCTACCAAGTTGCCTTGCCAAGCAGACTCACAACTTTACTTGCCTGCCAACTCTTCCCACGTGACCTGCCCAAGCTTTATATTATCATACTTCACTTATATTTACTCACATGAAATGGGCAAATTTTGCATTCTTTAAGTTTGTCATTGCCTAAATGATGGATTCCACTGCCAAAAGCTACTTCCCTTTACCTTCTCCTGTGATTGCACGGAGAAAGCCCACAGCACAGAAGAAAACCCCTTGGGACTTCCCAGGTTGTTTCCAGTCCCTCCTGCCACTCACGTGGATACTGCTTCTGTGTAGCACAGAACGGGACCTGCCTTTGGGCCCCTCAATTTTGCCCCTGAAGTCATCAGACGTCCAGGGAAAATGCACTTCTCTCGTTAGTCGATTTCTGTGCTTGCAACACCACGCATGGGGACAGGGGACTGTTTCTTTTCTCATTTCCACGTCTAATTTAAGGAGGGGGTGAAAAAAGTAAGCACTTTGATGGTGTCTTGCCATCCTTAAAATTCTGAAATTACTTTGGTCTTTGTTGGTCAGCAAATAAATTAATTTTCACTTGAAGAAACATCATTTTTAATGCCTTTCATTCTGGCCTGGCCTCATCCCACGGTCCAATTACCGAGGTAACTATCGCCAGTGAGGAGACGGTGGGAGCCGTAGATCAGAAACTGTTTACCAGACGTGCAGGCATCGATTTATTCAAGCTATCTGACACAGACGATCATATTTTATTTTCCCAAATCTTCTCTCTCAAATTGATTTTTCAGAAATTTTTTAATACAGGTTTACTCACCTGGCTAATCCATTTATCTTCAGTTCCACCTGTAAAGTCAAGAAAACCTCTGGGGTGATCTGCAGAAAGAAAGACGTTCTCTCTGCCTCTCTCGCCACCTCCCAGCCGCCTGTGCACGCACACGGCATACGCAGGCCCCCACACCCCCAAAAGTGCAGCTAATTGTCCATGAGAGCCTCAAAACCTCACTTCATCTTCCTAGGCCTCCGATTCTTCTGCAAAATTGGAGAATTGCACAGTTTTGTCTTTATAGTCCTTTCTAACTTGAGATCTTTAGAATCAGAGGTCAGAGCTGGACGGGATGAGGAATGAGGCTGGGTCCTCACCTGTCCCAGACTGGGAAGAGGAGGCTCTTCCTAAAGGGACCGGACCCACGTCCCAGGTAATAGCAGCAATCACAGCAGGACGGTGACTGTGACCGAGTTTCTTGACTATGTCTCCCCTGCCCTACAGCCTGGGGTTCTTTTTCTCTATTTTTCCCAAGAGCAGAAAGATTTTAAGTTGTAGAAGCAAAGGCCTTTCTTTGGGGCACTCCAGCAAGGGGCCACATTGGAAGGTGTCTTCCTGTTGTTGCTGGAGCAATGGTTGGGCAGAGGGACACCGAACAAGAAGAATGTCTTAGAAAATAATATAAATAATACAAGGAGGATGTAGGCGGCTGTGTGTGCACTCACGAAGGCCATTGCCATGGAGATCTGAAGCAGGACTCCAGCTCTTCCTGGCTTCTAGGAACGTGGGTGTGCCGGGGACCGCATCAGGCGCTGAGAAAAGAAGTGTGATGGAACCACGGCGCGAGGCTAACCCAGGTCTGCATGCCAAAGGCAAACGCCTCGGTTCCTAAGTCCCCGGGCTTCTCTAGGTCCAAGATGCACAGTCAGTGACCTGTCGGCCTGATCTGAATCATGCAGAAAGGGCTGACGGCCCTTCTGCTGCGGTTCTCTGGGGCCCAACTGCATGCCAGATCTCGCGGTCTCATCTCAGATGGGGCTGCTCCTTTACTGTGTGTCTCTGCCTTTTCCTCCACTGTTGAGTGGGCTTCCTGGGTGTGAAGTTTGCAGAAGGGAGGGGACAAGTAGAAATATTTGCCGTCACCAGAGACTCTTCACATTGTCCCCATAGACGCCGAACTAAACCCAGTGTCACCCAGGGGCTTATTGTTTCGCAGACTCCTATGAGCTGAAATGCATCTTTTTTGGAGCTCCCTGTTGATGACGTGTGGTCAGATGCGCCGCGTGACAGCAGAGATGAGAGCTACCTCTGCACGCAGAGACGGGCCCCGGCAGTTGGAAACTGCCATTAGCTCCCTGTGACGCTGGCTCCGAGAGGCTCGTTAGTTGAGATGCTCCCTCGGATCAGGTCTGGGGACAGAACTGTAGCAAAGTGACCCTAAACACACAGAGGGTCACAGTCATCAACAGAGCCTCTTATTCTCAAATGGACCATTCTCTCATTTTTACAAGTTGTGTTTAAATGCTGACAATGCCACTTTTCCCACGAGTTTGTAGGTGCTAAATAATGATAAAAATGTGGTCCTTCTCCTAAATAAACGAAAGGTCGTAGGTACCTTTGGGAGCCACTCAGCCAGACCAAGAGGACTGTGGGAACAGTGTTCATCATAACCAAAGAGACACCTCTCTTTCCTGGCGTGGGTCTCTCACCAGTGCGAGGTTCATAGCCAAGTTATTAAAGTGGCTGTCAGGGCCTCTAGTACCCTCGAGAGAGCCCGGCCTGGGCCCATCTGGGAAGGGACGGACGCATTAACCACTTTCGATTGCACTCGCCTCTTCTCTTTGACTAGCCTGCAAGCCTTCTGAAGTCAAGTGCTATATCCTCTCTTCATTTATTTATGCCCCTCATAAAAAGGACATGTTTTCTAGGTCTTTGCTTCCTTGGTGCTACTGCCCAACTATGTAGGGATTGGATCGATGGCTGATAAATTGCCCGGAATCTCTCATAAGAATAACGGGTCCAGCCCAGACAGGCAATATTTAGTTGCTTTGCAGGGTGCTGTGGTTTGGATATTTGGTGCCTCCAAATCTCATGTTGAAGTTGATTCCCAGCTGTGGCGATGGGGCCTGGTGGGAGGGGTTTGGGTCCTGGGTGTGGATCCCTCATGAATGGCTGGGTGCCATGCTGGCAGTGATGGGTGAGTTCTTGCTCTCTTAGTAACCGTGAGGGCTGGTTGTGAACAGAGCCCGGCACCTCCCCACCCCTTGCTTCCTCTCTCGCCAGGTGATCTCTGCCCACGCTGACGCCCCTTAGCTTTCCGCCATAAGTGGAAGCTGCCTGTGGCCCTCACCGGATGCCATGCTGCTTGCACAGCCTGCAGAACCACGAGCCAAATAAACCTCTTTTCTTTATAAATTACCCATCTTGGGTATTCTTTTACAGCAACACAAAGGGACTAAGACACAGGAGGTGAAAGCTGGCAGCCTGGGACTATTTTTGGTTGGTTGTTCTTTGGCCTGTGTTGTTCCAGAAGCAACATAACCAGGTGGGCGTCCGGCCTGGCCACAGCACCAGTAGTTTTGGATCTACTGGCTCATACCTGGCTTCACTCACACATTCACATTCCCTGCCCGGCTCCTACAGACCCGTGCCTGAGCCCACCGCTTAGAGAATTCTGTTAACCCTTCTTTGGCAAAGGCAGCTCACAGAATCAGCGGAGATGTTGAGGCCAAGCTGTGGGGCCCATTTTCCCCTCTGGAGAGATTGTGACCATCAAGAGCTTTGATCGTCATTCTATTATGTCATTTCTCGTTTTTGCAGCATCCGTGATTGATGCTAAGTGGTGCGTCGTGTCCTGCCCCCGCCCCCTCGCATAACCATAGATAGCTGATGCGGAACGGAGGCCTGGCCTGTGCCAGGACCGTCGGGTTCCCCTGCTCCGAACTGAGACTGGCCGACTGAACGACAGGGGGAACTGAGTCTTGCTGAAGGTGGCGCCCAGGGCTGACACTCTGTCGGCTTGGTAGCAGGAGCTTCTTGTTTCCAAAATGGTGCCAGAGGCCACACCTCCAGGATGGAGGCTCTGTAGACTCATTTGTGTCCCATGACAGTCCTTGAGCCAGTGGGGAAGGGGTGTGGAGGCGAGGAATGGACTCCTCTCACTGGTCAGTCCTGGTGCACGTGGAACTGGGGCTGGGGGCAGATCAATCCCATCTGAGCAGCTTGAACAAAGAGCCAGTCAGGGAGAGTGGTTCCCCAAGAAACTAGGCAACGAGGATGCTGTTACCTGGAGGAGAAAGAACAGAGTTTGTTGAGGGAAAATAAAAACAAATTCCAGTTCTGCTCCCGTAGCTTGTAGCCGCCGCCTCTGAGCCTCAGTTTCCTTGTCTGTGTGGTGGGGACCGTGAGCGCTCCCGTCTCACTGGGTTATTGCAGGGATTCTGGGAGCTAAGATTTATAAAGTGCTCACCACGCTCGATCAGAGTAAGAGCGCGTAAGTGTTAGCTCCAATAATCGTCGTTACCACTGCTGCGGCTACTGCTGCTGCCGCCACTGTGACAGTGACCTTTATGGGCCCTTCTGGTTATGGGCTTTCTGACTCAGTGTAGTCAGAGGCGCCGTAGGCAATGGCCAACTCTGCTGGCTGTGCCGCAGGTCGCTGGTGAATATGTCTTTAGAAGCACGTTGGTATAGCCGTGCCCTG
The DNA here is from genome assembly GCA_963575035.1 of Avahi laniger. NCBI lineage: Eukaryota > Metazoa > Chordata > Mammalia > Primates > Indriidae > Avahi > Avahi laniger. The sequence continues at coordinate 18,849 of CAUYSK010103379.1, read as the reverse complement.
AGAGCCTTCGACGTGGCCCTTCTACACTGTGACACAGAGCATGGGGAGACCTTAATCACAGGCCGGCTCTTCCCGGGGTCAACAGATTCCTCCAGGAGTGAGGGCTGCACAGCGGGTGCCCATCTTAACACGGGAAGGAGAAAAACAGTGAGGCCTGCCACAGCTGCAGAGGAAGCAGCCATGGCCAGCCTTCTGAGGTCATTCAGTCAGTCAACAAGTATTTACAGGCTGGTTGGGTGTGGTGGCATGCGCTTGCAGTCCCAGCTACTGGGGAGGCTAAGGTGGGAGGATCTCTTGGAGGTCAAGTCCAGCCTGGGCATCATAGCCCCATCTCTTAAAATAAATAAGTAAATAAAAGCAAATACCATAGACTGGGTGGCTCACACAACTTATTTTCTTACAGTTCTGTGGAGGCTGGGAGTCCAAGACCAAGGTGCTGGCAGGGTTGTTTTCCTCTAAGTCCCCTCTCCAGGGCTTGCAGAAGGCCAGTCTTGCAGCCTCTCCACACAGCCACCCCCTGACATGCACACCCCTGATGTCTCCTGGTGTGTCTGGATTTCCTCCTCTTACAACGATACCAGTCAAATTGGATTAGGGTCCACCCATAAGACCCCATTTAACCTTTTTGGGTTTTTTTTTTTTTTTTGAGACAGAGTCTCACTTTGTTGCCTGGGCTAGAGTGCCGTGGCATCAGCCTAGCTCACAGCAACCTCAAACTCCTGAGCTCAAGGGATCCTTCTGCCTCAGCCTCCCGAGTAGCTGGGACTACAGGCATGAGCCACCATGCCCGGCTAATTTTTGCTATATATTTTTAGTTGTCCATCTAATTTATTTGTAGTAGAGACGGGGTCTCGCTCTTGCTCAGGCTGGTCTCAGACTCCTGACCTCAAGCGATCCTCCCGCCTCAGCCTCCCAGAGTGCTAGGATTACAGGCGTGAGCCACCGTGCCTGGACCCCACTTAACCTTAATGATCTCTTTAAAGGTCCCATTTCCAAACACAGTCACATCCAGAAGGACCAGGGGTCAAGGCTTCAACATATACAATTGTAGGAGAAACACAGTTAACCCATAACAGGTGCCTGTGATGTGTCACATCTTTTTTTTTTTTCTTAAGGTATTAGGAGCTAAAGAAGTGACCAAAGCAGACAGAAATATAAATCCTTGCCTTCTCTGGGTTTGTGTGGGCCAGTGGTAGGGACGGATGGGGGAGGTAGACCAGAAACAGACACGTGAACATTTAGCCTGCTCAACAGAGATAAATGCCACGGAGTGAAACAGAGTAGGTGCCGGAAGGTGGGGAAGGAGTTGCTGCTCTAAATAAGATCGCCAGGGAAGACCTCCCTGAGAAGGGGACATTTGAGCAGAAAACTGAAGGGGTAGAGAGAATGAGTACACCGCTATCTGGGCGGACGCCCAGTCCAGGCAGAGGGAACAGCAAGTGCAAAGGCCCTGAGGCACGAGTATGACTGGAAAGTTCCAGGAATGGCAGAGACCATGGAGGCTGGAGAGGAGTGAGGCGGGGAAGCGTGGCGGATGATGAGGTCAGACAGGGAGCTGGGGCCAGGGGAGCAGGTGCTGTGGCTGGACTACCTGGGACCTCCAGGCCTTTCGTCTGTGTGGAATGGGAAGTCACAGGACAGGTCTGAGCAGACGGTGACGTGACCTGGCTGAGGACAGACTGAGAGGGAGGTGGAGGAGGCGGAGCCCAGGAGCAGGGTGGCCCCTCTCCCAGGCCAGAGGGCAGAGGGCGTGGCGGCTTGAACCAGGGTAGGAGCAGTGGAGGCGTAGGAACGATTTGGGGTTAGCTGTTTTGCAGGGCGATCCCTTGCCTGCCCCTCAATTCGTGAGTGACCTTTCATTTTATTTGCAATATCGACACACCCTCTAATCAGCTCACATTTCCGGAAGGGCTGCATCTGCACGGACAGATCAAGGTTAAGGGACTGTGGTTGATCCAGAAGGGAAGATGAGCTGAGGCCAAATAGGGCCTCCTGCCACACCCGGCACCCTGCGACCTAAGGGAGAAAGGCCCAAGGACTGTTTAGCAGTCCCCGTTGTAAAGACGTGGACGGATGGCCGGTTGGGACTGCGGGGTTTCTCCCCGGCCCTCCTGGGAGTTGGGATTGCCCCTGCCTCATCACCTGGGTTAACATGTTTTCCTGCCCGAGTCTGCTGGTACCCCCAGACCGGTGCACCCAGAGCAGCTCTACTTGACCAGAGAGGAAGTGTTTGTCTTGAGAAGCTGGGTCACGTGAGCCTTGGGTGCCAGCCTGACTCTTAAATGACACCAAGAATGCTGCACCTCCTGGCGACACCTCCGCCTTGCATTTCCACCTAAACACAACCTTGGTCAGAGGCTCCGTGCCCCAGTTCATAAACCTCATCCTTAGTCACGTAGGCGGTGTCGACAGCCTCCCGCGTAGGTTTAAGTGTGCAGGGACACCTCCTCTGTCCCAGCCCGGCCCAGCCCACCTGCTCCGGAGGAGAGAATTCCTCACTGTGCTCTGGGCCGGTGCTGGAAACGGCGAGCGCTTCATCTCTTTAACTTAGATGTCTGTGAAGGGTTCGCTCATCAGTCACTTATATTTTAGGGAATGAAGATCCCAAGGTTGGTTTTGATGGGGGTGGGAAGAGTGCAGTTGTAGATGGGGAGATTCTGGGCGTTACAGGGTTAAAGGCATGACCTTTCTCAGGTGGGGCAGCCCTGAGGAATGGCTTCCGAGGTGATGCTTAGTAGGGCATTTGCTGCATTTTAGGAGAAGGGCTCAGTAAAAATGTTTTTCTTGGATCTGCCTCATCTCTGTGTACTGGGACTTCCGGTGGGGGTGCCACCCTGCTTAGACTATTAAGCACTTTTTTTAAAGGAAATATAAAACTCTTTTAGGCATGAATTTTTTTTAGGAATGCCATGTAGACTAAGGATTTTTTTCAAGAGCATAGGTTTGTTTAAAACACACTTAGGGAAATGAATTTCGGCTTTGCTGCTTGCATTCTTCCCACTGCCCACCAGAGGGCACTCGACCACCCACCCGGAGGCGGCCAGCAACTCCCCTCGGGTTCCGGACCCACCGGCACCTTCCCGGGCTGCGAGCTGAGTTAGAGCAGAGGAGGTTGACCTGCTCGGTGTCAGCGGAAAGGGGAAAGCCACGTAAACAGTGTCCAGAGAAGCTGCCGCCTGTCACTGGGGAAAATACAGACCATGTTCGTATGAGCCGTTGGGATGTACAGCTACGGCCCTCTGCTGTCCCCTTCGAGTGGATTCCCATCCGCAGAGGGAGCAACTGTGTGTCTGGTTTTGTATCCCTTCAGGCAGTCTTTATTTCTTCCTCTTGTCGCATCAGAGAGAAAAAAGGTGGCCACTCTGAAAGAGTTCATGGCGTAACCGTTACCAGGGTCCCCAGGGCTCGACGTGACCGCAGGCAGGAAGTGGCAAATACTTGAGTGTAGAACCGGAAACATCCGTGGGGTCCAGCTGCTTCCCGCAGCGACGTTCACTGCACAGCTCGCCCCCTAGCGTCTCCTGAATCACATTCGGTCTCTCTCTCAGCCGCGCGCATCCCGAGCAGGACAAAGCCTCCACAGGCGGCCGTGGGGACAAGTCTGAGTTGGGGACTCATTGATGTTTCTGGTAACAAAGTTACTGACAGTAAGTCAGCCTTACAAGTGAGGCGTAGGCATGACCACAGCACCCAACTGAAAGCTTCCAGGTGTCCTAATCTGGACGGTTCCAGATACTCAAGCAACTTTCATTAGCACAGAGCATATTTCTGTTTAAAATTATTAATGTATAACTATTGGGATGCAATTCTATTCAATCAATAGCTCAAAGAGTCATAATAAGCTTCTCACCCGTGAAGTGCTACTGCCCAAAATGCCAGATCTAACCACACCTTCAGGCCTTCCAGTTGACAAGAAGTACCAGGGACAAAGGATCAAGTTAAACATCACAAGGAAACACCCAGCCAAATCCCAAATGCAGACATCCCGGTCTGTTCAAATAGCCAATGTTATGGGGGCGGGGGAAGGTGCTAGAACAAAGAGACTAAAGAGACATAACATCCAAATGACAGAATCTTGACTGGATCCTGGTTTAGAAGAACGGTAACTGTCTTAGTTTGTTCATCCTGCTATAGCAAAATACCATAAACTAGGCAGCTTATAAAAAATGAAATTTCTCACAGTTTTGGAGGCTGAGAAGTCTAAGATCAAGGTGCTAGCAGTTTAGGTGTCTGGCAAGGGCTGGCTCCCTCAGACAGCACCGTCTCACTGTGTCCTCATGTGGTAGAAGACAGAAGGTGGCTCTCTGGGGCCCCTTTTGTAAGGACACTAATCTCATTCACAAGGGCTCCCCCCTCGTGACTAATCCCCACCCAAAGGCTCCACCTCCTAATACCATGACATTATTAAGTTTTCAACATATGAATTTTGGGGGAACACATTCAGTCCATAACAATAATTATAAAAGGTTTTTTCTTGGTGTGTGATGACTAGGTCAATTTAAGTAGGTCTGGGCATGCAACAAAAGTAGGAATTTAGAGTGAGGTTGCTTAGGTGTGACGGTGGCACTGTAATTCTGTAAGGGAATGTCCTTGCTCTTAGGAGATACTGATGATTCTAACTTATTTTTAAACGACTCAGGAAGAAAAATCATAGGAAAAAGGAAATATAGCAAAATGTTAACCATTGTTGAAACTAGGTGGTGGGTATAAGAGGGTTCATTGTACTCTACTTTTCCGTATGACTGACAATTTTCATAATAAAATGTTGGAATAAATGATGGTGGCAATGTCATTTGCTTTGGGTAGGTGACTCTCAAAATCACCGAGACTCCCTATCTTTCAGCAAATCACCATTTACTTATTGCAAGAAAGAAAGGTGTCTATGCCCGGAATGGTAGTGCTCTTCCCACAGCAGAACAAGAATTATTTATCACTGAATGAATATTGCTGTCTCCCTCTCTTTGGTTTTCTTTTTCTGAGTGTGCCACTCTAGCTAAAATTGACTCTGAGCCTTTATCATCTTTCTAAATGCTTTGAAACCACAGAGTAAGGTGGTTTTCCACAGATAATGTCAATCAAAGGGAGATTGCTCTTGCGGCTGGTGGTATAGTCATCAGCATGCTAAGAGAGTGGGTGGTTGTTTGTAGTGTCGTGCCGTGTTCAAGATGCTGTTTGATTATAAAAGGAAATCAATTTTCTTCAGCCCTGTTTGAGCAGCAATATTGTGTATTGGTTGCTTTTCCTTAAGGCATAAATATTCACAGTGGTCCATCAGCTACTCTGATTTCATTTTGAAATGTTGTAGTCTGTCTGTAAAATCCATTCCTTCATCCATCTCTCCATCTATCCACCTACTTACTCAAGGGCAGGGAGTTATGGGGACAGGGAAGGGGAGGAAAGCATGACGCAGCCAAGCACGGGCAGCACGCTTGTGATGTCCACGCAAGAACTGCACTGCTCGGTGAGGATGTAGAAGGCACGAAAACTACATCGTTCCTCTACAGCGGTGTTTCTGAGCCTTCAATAATTCTCAAAAACTTGTGATTTCTGCCATCTGAAGCTGATTATTAACTATAGGACTATTCCTTATTTAATGTCCTACCTTAAACCCATTTACTTGGGAAAAAAAAAACTTTAATGCCTACTTTGGTCTCATGCTAAACATTACCATTTATAAAATCATGGTTTTAATGTGTTAATTATATTTTTTCTAAGACATTAGTACACACAGCTAATCATTTCGTATCTTGAACAGTATTTGTAATCAGTGATATGTGTATAGGAATGTACCTTTCAGAAAAGGATTTAGGGGCAAATGGATTGAGTTAAAAATACACATTTCAACTCACCTTCATCACTTTGCCCCTTCCTTCTTTCTGTTTAGGCCTTTAGTAGTAAGTCAGCAATCTAAACTGTTTTATATAATTAATTTTTCAGAGACCAAAAGAAGAATGGGAAAAGTGAATATTTCATTGATTAAAACATGACCAGGAGCCCTGAGTATTCCTAGAGATCACATATCCATTAAGTCCTGATGCAAAAAGAAACTTTTGACACAAATATAATATCAAATATGCTCCCCAAATTTAGAATAGCCACTGTAATATGAAGTAATTGGAAATGTTTTATAGGTGTGGTTTAGGATTAGTTGGGATTTTTCCCAGCACTTTACATTTCAGTCTTAAAGAAATGGTACTTGAACCTGATTTTCGTAAGGAGCTACTTTCTTGGCGCAGAGCCATGGCAGTGCAGTTCGTTTTTCAAGTGTACTTTCGTTGCTTCCGCTCTTCATTTGCCAAATACTCATTGTGGACCTAGTATATCCAGGCGGGGGGCTGGAGAGACGATGGGGAACAAACCAGACACGGTTCCCGCCTCATGGAGTACAGCGTGGGAGATGGACGCTACTCACGTCATCTCCCAAGGACACAGGAAATTGCCCTAAGAAGGTGATGCTGTAGCTGAGGTCTTTGTGGGGGAAAGGAGGGGGTGAGCCAGGCAAAGGGGATGTCCAGTGCAAACGGCCCCTCCTGTGGTAGGGCAGGGTGGGCAAGCAGCAGCCCCCAGGAATTGGAAGAAGGCCAGAGTGGCTGCAACCTGGGGCCAGCTGGGGCTGGAGTAAAGCGTTTGCTCTTTGCCCAGTGGAGAACCACTGAAGGGACTGAACTCAACAGAACTGAGGGTCTGTCAGTAAAGATAAAGGCGGAAATGGGATCGGGTACACGAGCAACAACAGTGCTTCCAGAAACACCCCAAACACACCCACCCCCAACAGAACTCATATTTTCCCATTTCCCACCCAAACCTGCTTACGGTCCATGGTTTCTCACTGCAGTGAATGGCCTCGCCATCTACCTGTCAGCTGCGATACCTCCTTCTACACCCCCCACCCCCAACTACTCCATGGTCAAGTTCTGTCTGTACCAACCTTTTTGTTGTTTTTTGTTTTTGTTTTTTTTTTTTTTGAGACAGAGTCTCACTGTGTCACCCTGGGTAGAGTGTGGTGGCATCATCATAGCTCACTGTGACCTCAAACTCCTGGGCTCAAGCGATCCTACCTCCTGCCTCAGCCTCCCAAGTAGCTGGGACTATAAGTGCGAGCTACGATGCCTGGCTAATTTTTTTTCTACTTTTAGTAGAGACAGAGCCTCTCTTCAGGCTGGTCTCAAACTCCTGAGCTCAAGCAATCCTCCTACCTTGGCCTCCCAAAGTGCTAGGATGTGATGTGAGCCACCACACCCAGCCCATACCGCCTCTTAGATATCTCTGGAACTCATTCGATTCTCCATCTCCACCATCAAATTCATTCAATCATCTCTTCCCTGAACTGCTGCCATAGTTTCCCAACTGCTCTCTGACTCTTGTGCCCCTTCAATCTGTTCTCCACATAAAGTGATGTTGTCCAAATATAAATTTGATCGTGTCTCTCCACTGCCTAAAGTCCAGGCATCCAAGGACAATCTCAGTTAGCCCAAGCCAATTCTGACAGACTAGTTTCACTTGCCTTTCGTTGGCTTTTATGTTGTTTTGGTTTTTTTGGGGGAGGGGCAGATAGGGTCTTGCTATGTTGCCCAGGCTAGAGTGCAATGGCATCATCATAACTCACCGGAACCTCAAATTCCTGGACTCAAGCAATCCTCCTGCCTCAGCCTCTCAAGTAGCTGGGAGTACAGGCACGTGCCACCACACCAGGCTAAGTTTTGTATTTTTTGTAGAGATGGGGTTTCAGGCTATGTTGCTCAGGCTGATCTCAAACTCCTCGTCTCAAGTGATTCTCCTGCCTTGGCCTCCAAAAGTGTTAGGATTATAGGCGCAAGCAGGCATATCTGGCCCTTTGATTGGTTTTGTTGTGGGCAGAGTCTCAGAGACTCATAAAACCTGTGAGTATTTCTTCTTGGGAGCTTTTGGGAAAGGTATTCCTGCACTTCAAAAGAGATCACCGGAAGAAGGCGGGGGATACTTTTTGTTTTGTTAAGACCCTGAATGTGCCCGGAATGGCAGTAGCCATCTTGCTACCATCTTGAAGTGCAATTCCAGAGGCTGTGAGTAAAGCATGCCCTACCACGTGAGAGGTCCCCTTGCTATGTAAGTCAGTTTGCGTTGGGTTTTCCAGCATCCGCAGCTATTGACTTTGACATTAGTATGTTTCTGGGACATTCAGTGCCAGGTGGGCAGTTGGATCCATACATCTGAAACTCAGTGGAGAGACATGAGCTGGAGAATTACATATGTGAGTCCTTGGTGAAAAGTGAAGCTTGGGGAAGGGATGCCATGGGAAGAAAGCTTGGGAGAGGCTGATGAGCTTGGAAGAAGACTGAGGGAAGCTGGGCCAGAGAGGTGCGGAGGGAGACCGCCTGTGGTTTGCCTTCCTTTTTGTATTAAGGCTCACTTTAATGGCATTGTAACATTACTAAGTATATCCTAAATGGGCAAAAGGAAGTGGTTTAGGAGTGTTTTCAGCTGGGGGAGGAAGTTGGATTTCAGAATCAACCCATGGGATTAACATCAGGAGAATTTTTCTTCCTGTCACTTATTATAATAAGTATGTCATTTACCAGAATCTCGGAAGCAACCAAACAACCTGGTCAGACTATTTCTCTTCCCAGTGGAAGATATTAAGTCATGTGGTGTCACAGACACGAGTCAGTGTGCCACTGGTGTCTACACAAGGGGTAGAAACTTGGTGGGGAAGGGTTATCATGGGTGTTTAGAATTGTGGTGTCAAGATTGGAAGGACATCCCACGGGGAGGCACCATTGTAAGACAAGTCTTTGGAACGCCAATGGTAGCGTTCTCGGAATTAGGCCGGAGACAGACCTCCAAGGCAAAAGGAGATGGGGGGTCAAAGTGAGGGCTTGTGGATTTAAAAAAATAAAAAAAAGAGGACCAGGCGCTAAGTTGCCATGGGAGAGGTTCTCAAACCTCAGTGTGCACCAGAATCATCAGGGGAACCCGTGACAAATGTAGATTCCTGGTCCCCCCTCCCGCCTCGGACCGTCCAGGCTGGGGCCGATGTATATTTTTAAAAAGCTCCTCTGGCTGCGCTAGTGCCAAGGCATGACTTGGAGTTTAGTTCCCTTCGGCTCTGGCCTTTAGCTCCTCCACTCTTCGATGCAGAAAATGGGCGTTTCTCAGTGTTAGCAAAGTGATCTTCCTACTGCAGCCCCTCCTGCTCCGGTCGCCGGGGACCCCAGTGGGCCCGACGTGGCGGGTCTCGGGCCCGAGGCGCCGCCAGAGCTGTGGGACCGCGCGAGGGCCGGCCCCATCCCTCAAGGGAGTCTCCGCTCGGGGACACCAGCTCAGCGAACTGGCCCCACAAGACCTACAGTGCCCGCCTCCCTGACTCGGCCGCGGCGGCCGGCCCGCATAAACCTCTGGGCGGGTCTCTATGGTGACTGACGGACGCCGTGGCCAATTATGCCCCGGCGCTTGTTTGTTTCCGCCCATCCCTCCCTCCGCGCCGATACTTCTGTGACTGACAGTTCCTCCCATGCGATGTTACGTAAGGGGAGGGTCAAGTGCGGCCCCACCCGAAAGCAGATAATTTGATTGGTAGGACGGAGTGTGGTCGTCCCATCGCCCCCGGAAGAACGTCTTTGACGGGCAGGTGTAGAAGCCAATTGATGCCGGGAGGCTGAGCGGAAGCGTCCGGGATCAGGGGCGTGGGGCAAGGGGCGGAGCCTGACGCCGAGGGCAGGGCAGGGCGGGGCGGGGCGGGGAGCGGTCAGGGGCCGGGCTGGCGCAGCGGTAGGAGATGCTGTCCGGCTGCGGCGGCGCTCGGCAGCCGGGAGCTCCGCATTGAAGGCACTGGGCTGAGGCGCACTGCCCAGCAGGCTGGTAGGTACTTGAGGTCTGAGAAGTCTATGAATCCGGGCCGCCAGCCTCTGCGTGCTCGGCATTTGTGTGCCCTGCCAGGCGCTTTCTCGACTTTGCGACGGCGGCCGCGCTGGGACATGGCCGGGCACCTGTGCGCGTTTGCAGGCACCTGCTGCGCCGGCCTCCTCGGAGCCCGCAGTGGAGACTGCGGCGCTTGCTGGGCCGGGCCGGGCCGACTCGCCCCATCTGGGGCTCGTCCTCCCCGGCTCTGGTGCTCCGCTTCGCGCACAGGCTGAAGGGGGCGTCGCCGAGCCCCTGAGGCTCTCAGCCCCCCCTGCTGAAGGGGCTCGCGGGCCCCGGGCCAATCTGGAGCTACCTCCGAGGCTGAGACACGGCCCCCCTCCTTGCATCACCTCGAGACAGGTTTGTCCAGATTACTTGCGTGTCGGAGACGGGTTTCCGCCCCGGGCGAGGGTGCCCGTCGGAGACCGGCTGCTGGTCCTGACTGTCCCCAGCGAGCTGGCCGGGGAGTGTTTTCATCTTTTCTCCAGGCCCTGCCCTGTCTGCTCTTAACGTGGAATTTCTTAAGACTGTTTTCAGGGTGATGTATTAAGTAGAGGCACCGTGGCACATAGGAGGAACAGCGGCATCCACGTCTAGTTTTTGCTCTGCTTTGTGTGGATCCTTTGCACAGGCCAAAGATCAGACTTCTCAGCTGCCTGATACATAGAGGAATGCAATCATATTTTGTTCTCGGGGCCAGACCGGCAGAAATTCTGAAATTGTTTCCCAGTTACAGGGATGTAGCCTGTGCCTTCCTTCCATGTGTGTCATTCTTATTGGAACATGTCATGCTGTGCCTGCTGTAGACTGGATGTAATAAATAGTGCAGTTAATTCCTGAAAAGTGTGCCATAATTCTCGTGATTATGTTGCTGCTGGAAACATTGGATTAAAAGATGGATCGCAAAGTGAGGCAGCAACAGATGATACCTCCTGCTTAAATATAGGAAGAACTGGGGGCAAGTTCTTTTGGATTCTTAAAGGCAAAGACATAGGATCATAAGGTATTATAGACTTGAAAGGAGTTTACAGGTTTGTTCCACTCCAGTAAATTTCTGTGGTGGTGAGCACCACTGGGTCCCAAGGGGTTGGAGTCCCCTGTTATATCAGGGGACCCGTATATATAGAGGACAGTGGGGTGCTGCATATGGCTGCTAGATCTGAAAATCAATGTTTTCATTTGGGTCAAACAGGAATGTGCCCCCCCTAGTTCTTGATGTCCTAACTATTTTCGATGTGTCACAGTCATAGTCACCTTTAAAGGCAGATTTGTGCAGAGCTATTGCTACTTATTGGTTGTAAATCAACAATGTTAGTGGAAGAACCAGGATCCTCATTCCTGTGACTTAATTACTGGGTGGCATTATCTCTCAAAAAGAAAACAGCAGTAATAGGCACTAGCAAGGTATGGAAGTCCTGGTACCCACCCATGGATGTCATAGGCTCCGGAGAGAAAACAAATTATTGCTGATTAGGGACATCTGGAACATGGTCTGCTAATGATTTGCTTCTTAAGAATTTAGTTAAATGTTACTAAGTTTTGACCTTTTTCACCTTCAACCTTTTGATTGGTTCAGGCAGGCATTCAGAGGAGCTCTGCTTTAAAGGTAACAGAGCCTGGGGGAACAGAGCAGAGAAGTTGCTGTTCTTACAGCTGAGCTTGGCTGGTTTTCCTTTCCTTCTTCGTATTTTTAGTAAATGACCCACTGACTTTGTGACCTTTAAGACATGCTTTCTTAATCCACTACTTGGAGCTCTGGGTGAAAGATCTGTGTTTGTAAAATGTCTCTTTTGCACTCCTCTGTGGCATTTCTGTTGCTTGGCAGTTCCTTTAATGCCTAATTTCTGTAGAGTTTCTGTAATCTTAGCAGTTGAAAAAGGCAGTTAGTTGGGATGGTACTGACAGAACTCACATAACCCCGTCCTTTTTCTTACTGATGGACGTATGCTCTACCTTCTCTGTTTACTCTTATTTCTTTGGTTAATAGCTTTGCTGGCGGAACCATTTTGTACCTAAATGAGTGGAGACAACTCTTGAATCAGCCACCATGGATCTTTATCATTTGTTCCCATGACCCTGGGAGCAGTGATACGACTTCTGTGTATGTGGGTACAGTGCATTCTGAATCTGGCTCTCCCATTAGTTAAATGCCTAGATACACTAGTGGCAACTGTTGTCTGTATCTTCTGAATTTCTGGCACCAAAGCTGATCTGTGTCATTGAATATTCTGAATCCTGGCAAGGGACCTGGTGCACGGATTCTTGTAGACTAGCTAAAGGTGGGAGAGAAACTGCAGCCAGAAGGGGGTATAGAAGGAAACTATTTCTGAAGATGCCTGAAGACATTTTCCTAGGTTTTTATAACTGTATGTTATATAATATTATATTGTATCTCTAGGGTATCAGATTTAGTTCTTAACAACTTCAGAAGTCTTATAAAACTGTCGGTATGTTTCTGTGTTTTCCCATCTTGTTCAAAGGTAAAGTGAATGCTGAGGACAGAAGAGTTTGATGACAGAAACCGCTGAATTTCTTTGTTTCGAGTACAAGTTATGAACCCTTTCTGGAGCATGTCTACAAGCTCTGTACGCAAAGTAGGTATAGTCAATAAACTTAGTAAGGAAACCCATTTGCTTCTCTGTCAGAAAAGAGAGTCGGAATACAGGCCAAAATAATCCATACGTGTACCTGCGATCTTACCAAAATTACCTGTTTTTCTAGTTTAGATTTTACTTTAGAGAAATATTTTGTTGGTTAAAGTCAGCTTCTGAGACTGAGATTGCATCTCAACCAGAAATTGTTCTGGTAATCACAATTCTTTACATATTTATACATGATGAAATTTGTGACATAGCATTATAGTAGTTTTTCTATTAAACTTGAAGATCCTATGGTTAGAACAGCCAGTCTAATATGATCAAGTCAGACTTGAGGGGCATTAATTTAATTTTTCTAAATAAAATGTTTTTTAAAAGATAATATATTTTCATTTTAGGAAAGCTTGAAAATAAACAATAAGAAAATAAAAATAACCCATAATCCCACATCTAAGAGAACATGACTATTACTTTTTTCTATGCACATGATATGCATTTTTTTAATATAACTAATTAAACAACCTTTGATTGTACTTAAGCCAAGGAAGTACCTACGACATGGTAGTTTAGTCTGACTCATGTCAACCTTCGTCTTCGACTAAGGATGACAGTCTATGCTGGTGATATTTCAAATGTGGAAACATATCCATTAGGGACAAGATCAAAATCAGATGCAAGAGAATAGCTTCATTCTGTTTCTAACCCAAGTGCTAACATCAGGTCATGACTAATTTGTCATCTATATATGTGTTTTTTTTTTTTTTTTTTGAGCTTCTTGCCACCTGACCTTCTATAGCATCTAAGTGCAAGGGAATTTTTTTAGTCTTATATAGTTGTCTAATTGCTTAGTAACCCCTTGTCCTCTTTTGGGAGCCACTAGGAGAAACCATTGCTTTCTCTGTTTCAGTTAATCCTATGAATATTGACTGTATTGTCCTTATAGGGTGCACCTAATTAAAGCGTTTCCCTAATGCTTTAGTCTTGCTTCAGCTTTGTTTGCTCTTTATATGACCAGCCTGCTCAAAGGACTTTCATATCATCTTGATCACAGTGTTGGAATGTCTTTGTAAAAGAGTAACTCCAGCTTTTAAATCATGGAGCTAATACTGTACTCTTGTGATTTAAGAATCATCATAACAAATATTCTCACAACTCCATCCTGAATAGCGATCTGACGGTGAAGAGAAGACGTTGACAGGGGACGTGAAAACCAGTCCTCCACGAACTGCTCCAAAGAAACAGCTGCCTTCTATTCCCAAAAATGCTTTGCCCATAACTAAGCCTACGTCTCCTGCCCCAGCAGCACAGTCAACAAATGGCACGCATGCTTCCTACGGACCCTTCTACCTGGAGTACTCTCTTCTTGCAGAATTGTAAGTTCTTAAACTATTTGGTTAAATTATGAGTAATCCTTGAAGGTGAAGAATCAAATTTATTCTGATGGATTCAGTCATTTAATCGTAAAGGCCAAAACCATCCCGCTCCAATATCAGCCTTAACAAATATATGGAGGTTACTGCTGGTGATAAAATCTTTCTTGGCTGGGCGCGGTTCCCTACACCTGTAATCCTAGCACTTTGGGAGGCCGGGGTGGGAAGACTGCTTGAGGCCAAGAGTTCAAGACCAGCCTGAGCAAGAGTGAGACCCCATCTCTACAGAAAAGTTAACCGGGCATTGTGGCATGCGCCTGTAGTCCCAGCTACTCCGGAGGCTGAGGCAGGATTGCTTGAGCCAAGGAGTTTGAGGTTACAGTGAGCTATCTATGAGGACACCACTATAGTGTAGCCTGGGCATCAGAGCAAGACTCTGTCTCAAAAAAAAGAAAAAAAGAAAAAAAAAAACTTTTTTAACGAAGATGTAGGTAATGTGATATAAATATCCTCTCTTAAATATTCTTATTTAGAGCTTGGGTAAGTAAGGTTTAAAGGCAGATGTGTGCTTTAATTTCCACGTCTATTCTGGAGAATAAGATGATGAAGAAACTAAGATTTGTTAAGAACCTGCAGTAGACCAGGAATTTACTAACTTAAAATTTGGTCTTCCGTTATATGAAGTGAGGCATTCGCCTCCAAAACAGTGGGAGGGCGGCAATCTATTGTTTCTGGGGTCAGACAACTCACTGCCTATCTACAAACACATCTGGATGATTGTGCTCCGTTTTGGTTATCACTCTGCAGGAAGAGAATCCCAGTAGGGAGAGGTCAGGAGCTCAATAATTGGAGGAACTGGAATGCCATCTTAGAGAAGAGAAATCTTAAGTACTTATTAGAGCTGTCTTCATATGTTTGAAGGGCTGTCATTAGAAGGGAGTTGACTTACTCTATATGACCCCAAAGGCAGGACTTGGCAATCACAGGGAAGTTACAAAGATTTGGGTTCCACGTGAGTAAGAACCTGTGTAATCGCAGACGTCTACAGTTAGACTGAGGTTGCACCTATCTGGAGAGTGCAAGGAGCTGAGCACTTGAGCAGAGATGGTGGTGATGACTCAGCCTCTGGCACACACACAGAAGCTGGGCTCAAATAGCACAGAGTCAGATAGCATTTGATAATTTATTAAAAGGATAGAAATTTGGAGAATTCATTTTAAAATTCCTTTGTATATGCAATTATTTTAAAAGCATCCTTGACCCCTCCCTCAGCATACTAATGTGTAATGGTCAGAGAGTCTGAGGCCTCAGTGTAATTGGCTGGGTGTGATTTGGTAGCAATGGTCCCTTTAGCTTTGTAATGGAGGGCTTGTGTTTGTAGATGGGCAGTGAGTTGGACAGGCTTCTATTGTAGTGATTACAAATGCTATCTGTATTAGAACACAGAATTGCCTTTTCTGACAAAACTCACTGTAGTAGATACATCTGGCAGCCATGTTGCTATTGACATGCTGAATTTCAGTGACTTAAAAATGGAATAAATAAATCAGAAAATGATTAAGTGTGATGGCAAATAGGTAATAAAAGTGATAAACTAAGGCCCAATAAACTAGTTCTTGATAAAATTCAGGATTGAAAGGTTAGTGTGTTTTCAGGCCCTAGGTAAATGTTTCGTTTCAAGGTCTGGTCACAGCCTGTCTTTTTAGGCTCATAGCTGCAGTTGCAGGGAACAGGGCAGAATGGCTATTGGTGGGTAACTAGGTCCCAGAAAAACCAGTGAGGCCTTTGTGCCAGCAGACTTGTCTTCCCTTGTTTTTAGCACTCAGTTTCCCACTCCCTAGCAAGCCCCACAGAGTTCAGGTGTCTGCACTGGGGAATCACTTTGAGAGCAGGGTGTGTGCGAACGCCTCACTTGGATGCTTGGGTTCACCAAGCAACACTGAACACTGCCCTCTGCTGCGGGATCTGGTGATTCAGACTTAAAATGGTGAAAGATTTATGTGATCTGAGGAGAAACCAGAGTATTGGTGATTCACGCTTAAAATGACAACTAAGAGACAGCAATTCCATGGAATCTTCATTTATTTGTAATTACCTAAGAATGTGTTGTTGAAAAGCAGTTTTTCAATGTGTGCGTAAGATCTATCACCTCTGGTCACAAAAAGAATTAGTTTTAAATACTCTCATTAACCTCAAATTGAATGTCCAGAGGCTTACCTCAGGTTGCATTGTTCAGAATTATTTATGAGCTGGTTTCCAAGATGACGTTTTGGAAGAGCTGATGTATGGGAGGAAAACTTGATGATTTGTGTATCCTCATTTGGTTTTAGCTTCTTAATCCGGGGCTTTTTGTTGGCTTGCACATTTCTCTGGGAGCTTCTGTCATGAAGCCAGTAAGTAGGCAGCAGTCGAGGCCACTGCTCAGAGCTGTGTCAGGCGACAGATCGTGATAACTCGGCTTGTATGGTTTGACCGTCAGCTGCACCTTGAGGGACCTATTCATTGTCTCAAAAATGAATGTGAGGTGATTTGATCTATATGTGTCATTTATATCCATACAATTATTCTGCTTTTGTTTTAGTACCTTGGTTGTGAAGCAGAAATTACCAGGCGTCTATGTGCAGCCCTCTTACCGCTCTGCATTAAGTAAGCCACGGATTCACTCTTAATTTATAGCATATTGGGTTCCTCTCACACAAATTTAGGCCTTACCTGTTTTTATTTTTTCCTACAGTGTGGTTTGGAGTGATATTTATACGGCATGGACTTTATCAAGACGGTGTTTTTAAGTTTACAGTTTACATCCCTGATAACTATCCAGATGGCGACTGTCCAGTAAGTTGGAGACGGAGTCTGGCTTCGTTTGCGGGTCGGCAGGGGGGAGTTAAGGAGCTTAAAGCTCTTTGGGTTTTTTCTTAATACATTTATGATTTCAGTTTCCCAAAATGTTTGTCTACCCAGTAGTCTTCCAAGAGCGTTTCTGTGCTCCGTTGCAGCTGGGGCATGCCGTCCCTTGCTTTAGGTTTGTTTCTCTGCTCAGGGTGTGTGAGTGAGGCCAGAGGCTGGACTACGGCACGTACTACGTGAATGGTGATCATTGTGCTGTAGTGGAGAATAACTTTTTCCCCTTCATTGCAAAATTTAGTTTTACAGGAAAATGGTAAAAGTAGTTAAGTATCCCTCTTGAGGCAGATTTTTGACTTTAACTGTGATTGCCTTGTCCAAAAACTCCTTTTACTGCTGTCTGTCTGGGTCTAATCTCCAGTGGAAATTAAAGGCTACGTCTCTCTTTAAATATAGCGCTTGGTGTTTGATATTCCCGTCTTTCACCCGCTAGTTGATCCCACCTCAGGTGAACTGGATGTGAAGAGAGCATTTGCAAAGTGGAGGTAAGTAAGTAACTGTTTGTTCTAGTGACATAATACAGCAGGAGGAAGCCCCACTAATCATACCGTTTCCCTTTAGGCGGAACCATAATCATATTTGGCAAGTATTAATGTATGCAAGGAGAGTTTTCTACAAGATTGATACAGCAAGCCCCCTAAACCCAGAGGCTGCAGTGCTGTATGTTACTTTTGCTTTGTTATTTAAGATAAATTTGAAGATGCAGCTAAGTAGATTAAGTTGGTAACTTTTGATTTAAACTTTTAACACAGGTATGAAAAAGATATTCAGCTTTTTAAAAGTAAAGTGGTTGACGGTGTTAAGGCATGCACCGCTCGTTTGTTTGACCAACCTAAAATAGAAGACCCCTATGCAATTAGGTAAGTGGTACATCATCTACATGACCGTCCTTTCCAGTACTCTCCGTCCATTTTCTAAGTGGTCTTAGAATGGGGATTAAAAGGCATCTGCATAAGCTGTTAGCTTATTTCCTTTATAATTTGGTGTCAACTCAGTTTCCGATACCTCTTTGCTTAAACAAAAAGCTATACATCTGGCATGCTGTGCCGATTGCAAGTTGTTGTGACTTTGGTTTCCCTAAGGATCTTTGTAATGCTCATTTGTTGACATGTCAGGACTTTTCAGTTGGCAGTTTTAGTTGGAGCCCCTCTTAAACTGCCGTATCCCCATCAACATTCAGATTTGGTGAAAGGAGGGAAACCGAATGGTGTGAAGTGGTAGGCTATGGTAGCACTATGATATTTGATCTTGGGGACCAGTGTCGGGAGGAGTACTGACAACTCAAGAATTGGTGATTTTGTCCTTTGGCAACATTGGTACTGCTTGGGGAGGCAGAGAGGTACAGTTGTTAAGAGCTTGGACTCAGCAGATGGACTGGTTGACTTTTGTACTTGTTAGCTTTACTGTGCCTTGATTTCTTCTTAAAAATACTTTAGGGGTGAGGCTTAAATGAGATTATCCACATATATGGGATAGTTATGTGAGAAAATCAAATAATCAGTTGTCAATATGTATGTCTTAGACATTATTTAAAGATTACTCCTTAAAAGTACCATTCCTTGTTAAGTTAGGGAGATTGGCTTAATTATTGAAAAACAGATGTTATATACATTTAGTTAGCCAAAACACAGTTTTTTAATATTTTTCTCTCCCTTAAGCTTTTCTCCATGGAATCCTTCTGTACATGACGAAGCCAGAGAGAAGATGCTGACTCAGAAAGTAAGTAGGTAACCATTTTGAATGGCTAACTCACTGTTTCTCTTCTATGATGTCTTCATTGGAGAAAGCTCATTACAGAATAACTCTTTGAGAAACAAGTTTGTACAGTGCTGAAATTTCCTCATCAGTCATTTTTTTTAATGTCTGTTTTTGATTGTGCCTAGAAGAAGCCTGAAGAACAGCACAATAAAAGTGTTCATGTTGCTGGCCTGTCATGGGTAAAGCCTGGCTCAGTACAACCTTTCAGTAAAGAAGAGAAAACAGCAGCAACTTAAGAGATGGTGAATCTGGTGCACTGTCCCGCTGGACTCTGGCTAAAGCTGACCAACGGCAAAGGACTGCCGGAAGAGTAAACCGTGTGAATAATGACTGACGCTCAG